>JACEEZ010005749.1:62500-65000 GCA_016584305.1 Chionoecetes opilio | reverse complement strand
TCTCCATTAAGTGTAAATTCAAAAGCATAAATCTCCTCTTATAAGTAAAGTTGCGCATCTCATGTATCATTTCCGATATCCTTCTCTGCACTGATCATAACAATTCTATATCCATCCTATAATTCGGGAACCAAACTGTAACTGCAAAACTGTAATGCATAGTCGAGGTGGGGTCTGACTTTAGCCAAATTCATCTTAATGAAAAACCTCAGTACTTCTACCTTTAATACACCTAAAAATGAATCCTAATGCTCTACTAGCTTGATTATTATAGTTAGGATAGTTCCTGATTGTTAGGGAAAAAGACCAAAAGCCTTGAGCAAGGTCATGCGAACCTTAACATGCCGAGTATAAGACGAGAACGTTAAATATGAAGAAATATATATACATATAATATATATATATATATTATATATATATATATATATATAATATATATATATATATATATATATATATATATATATAAAATATATATATATATATATATATATATATATATATATTATAATATATATATATATATATATATATATATATATTATATACTATATATATATATATATATATATATATATATATATATATATATATATATATAGTATATATCATCTATATATATATATATATATATCACATCCTGTACTAACCTTCAAGTTTTGGGTGCATTGCAGATCCTCGGTGCTGGGTTGCCTCCGGCGGCCGACTTGCAGGATGACAGCGTGTGGGTGCTGAGTGGCAAATGGTGGTGCCTCTGCGAACAGCTCGTACAGCAGTGTGCCGTACATGTATACATCTGACTGCTGCGTCGGTGAAGCCACCACCGTGACGTGTGGCGGAACCACCTGCAGCGTCCTCATCATCTGGGGGAGGAGAAGCGTTAGTAAGGATAACTGGAGTGAGTGAAGGCTGTCAGATAGAAAAGTGGTATCAGTGCACTATTTTTGAACTGTTGAAGGTGTTGGTTGAAGCAAATCGCATCACTATAGTTTGACTGTCACGCCACGAAAACTGGTGATATTTAAGGATGACGAATAGACACCTAAAAAGTGATAAAGAAAGGAATGGACTACATAAAATATTTCTGAAAAGGTAAATTGGGAAGAGAGTCATACCTCTGGAGGCAGGTAAGTAAGGAGGCCCTGAGCCAGGTAACCGGTGTTTTCTTCCACAGGACTGGATTCAGCTATGCTATGATCGAGGAGAGACAACTTAATTTTGGCCTCCAGGAACACATTGCGCGAGTTGAGGCGTCCATGGATAATCCCACGAGAGTGGAGGTACGACATAGCCTGTGCAACCTGCCGAGAGAAGCTGATGAGTATATAATGAGGGAAGGAGGAAAGGTGTTAGGGAAGGGAGATACACAGATGGAAACAATACATGAGCACTTGATGATGGCCACGAATGGACTAATATGTGGCACATTACTACATGTCTACATCGAGTACGATGCATAAATAATGCACAAGAGTAGTCATGAAACCACTAGACACTGTTTGGTACTCTGTGGATCAGGTCTAAGTGGCGAGGAAACTCACTTGGCGGGCGATGTTAACTCTGGAAGGATATGGGATGGAGCCGCGGGAGGAAGTGTGTTGGTGGAGTGACATACCGCGCCGCACGCCTGTCACGATAGCAAGGTTAGGCTGCGCCATACTCGCTCCCATGAAGAGCACAATGTTCTCGTGACGAATCATGGAAAGGCTCGCCACAAGCTCCCAGAAGCGGCGTTCCGTAGTGCCGTGTGTGCCATCGAATGTGTGGATCATGACGTCTCCGTGCCATCGTCCCCTGCAGCACAAGGCAATGTTATGGTTGGCACAAACATGAACAACGCAAATTTGTCTTCCTCCAATGAACAAAAAAAATGAGAGGCAGGGCGAGCCGACTTACCTGTATATGTTGGTAAATGACCCACGGCGGAGGACGTGACCAAAGCGAAGCTGGTCCCAGGGAATCGCCCACTCCGCCAGAGGATCATGGGCGGCAGCAGCAGTCGTGGATGATCCGGAATCCCTCCTTTCCTCCAACACTAACGGAGGCACTCGTACCTCAACTGGCTCCTCTTCTTCGAACCCACTTTCCTCCCCGGTGCTCTCCTCTCGGCTAGAGGAGCCCGGCCGAGACATTCTGCGTGCACTCGTCACTAGAGGTGTGCTTGAGCGGCCGCCACATCCAGCCTCCTGTGGCGTGGTAAGAGTCTGGGGTGGAACGGGAGGGAAACCATCATCCTGACTGATAGTCTTGCCGCGGGAGAGCCGTCGCCGACGCTCCGCCGCCTGGGTGGAGAAGCGGCCGTCCAGCGTCCGCCGCAGGTGATCAGCAGGCAGGGACATACGGGGCCGAGTGGAAGGCGTTGTGCGCTGCGGCGAAAGCTCGAGGGAACGCCGCATGAAGCTGGATTGGTTCACGAGGCGGTGGTGGGCAGTGGGCGTGTGCTGTGCCGAGATGTTGGGCGAGGAGTATCCGCTCTCTTGCTGGGGCAGCAATGTTCTTC
>JACEEZ010005749.1:50000-55000 GCA_016584305.1 Chionoecetes opilio | reverse complement strand
TGGGTGTCACTGGACGTGCTCAGGTGTGAACCCCGCTCACGGCTCAAAATGTATCCATAGAAACACGGGCGGTTACTGTCTTCCTTGAGCAAGGAGGTGGGGTGTGTGAGTTCTCAGCCTTACCAAAAGACGGACTCTACGAGCTTTAAGCTCTTTATGTGATGGTAACAGCCGGAGGTCGCGAGTCCAGCGCGTCATCAGGGCTTGGATGAATCCCAAACACACGCACACACACACACACACACACACACACACACACACACACACACACACACACACACACACACACACACACACACACACACACACACACACACACACACACACACACACACTTAACACTGCCTTCTGAGACTTATTGAGTTCTTATGATAAAGAAGCTCTTTTTCTCTATGCTAACTTCCCAACAGACTTAACGCATGCACATTTTACCCAAACCTTAAGCATCATTTCTGATTTGTTAAGAAATACTAGATTCTACGTAGCAGATTCGAATAAAATAGACTTGAGACTTAAAGTAAAGAAGTAAACTGAGGAGATTTTAAGGAAAAAGGAAAAAAAGTGACTTTGTTGACCAGTGAAGGGTTGGCAGGTATAAGAAAAATAAAACGAGCTCCAGTGAATGACAGAAGATATGGGAACACTCTTAAATGTATCGTATTAATGTTTCCATGGAAAGGTTGACGGAAACTTGAGGGTGACATTGGAGTTAGTCTGTATAGCCGCCCTATACATTTTTGTACTTCTCTCCCGTATTTTTATTTCCCATCCTCATTTTCATATAATCATAATATCTTAGTTCTATCTCGTAGTTTTCTATCCCTCCCTCTTATCTCTCTCTCTCTCTTCTCTCTCTCTCTCTCTCTCTCTCTCTCTCTCTCTCTCTCTCTCTTTTCCTCTCTCTCTCTCTCTCCTCTCTCTCTCTCCCCTCTCTCTCTCTCTCTCTTCTCTCTCCTCTTTTCTCTCTCTCCTCATATCTCTATATTTTATATATATATATATATATTATATATATATCACACATACACAAAACTAAAATAAAACACGCAAGCAAACTTGGAGCAAACAGCAAAACAACATCAGCAACACAGACAATCGGCTAATACTTTCTGATTGATATTCTCATTTCCATTCATATTTAACCTGGGTGACAGTGGTGACGTCATTGATCTTACGGACGGAACGCCGGGCTGCTGACGTCATGCAGTGCCTCCACCCCCTCCCTCCCTCCCTGATCCCATCCATTGACTACTATAATTATAATGAGGCGAGGCAATCGTGATATAATAAGACAGAGTGTAATAGAAGGAGAATATTATTGCTGATATAAATATCTATCAATATAATCAATTATATAATCTTTTTCACAGCTAGTATCGTTATCATGAAGAATGAGAAGCAAAGATAAAATGAGACATATGATTAAGAACAGGTAGAAAAATAACCCCAGCAACAACACACTTAACGTCAAACAATACCAACCTTAAAAGCATCCTTAGTACGTAAAGGTAAGTAAAACATAACATGATAGCCCCGTAGAGTTTTGCTCGCGACTATTTACACCGCTCCCACCACCACCACCCACACCGTGTTACTACCATTGACGTAGAATAAGCAGTAAAACAACATCCTACAACTCTCTGTCTCTGTCTCTTCTCTTCTCTCTTTTCTCTCTCTCTCTCTCTCTGTCTCTCTCTCTTCTCTCTCTCTGTCTCTGTCTCTGTCTCTTTTCTGTCTCTCTCTTCTCTGTCTCTCTCTCTGTCTCTGCTCTTCTCTTCTCTGTCCCCTGTCTTCTGTCTCTGTCTCTGTCTCTCTCTCTCTCTCTCTCTCTCTGTCTCTGTCTCTTCTCTCTCTCTCTGTCTCTGCTCTGTCTCTGTCTTCTCGGTCTCTGTCTCGTCTCGTCTCTGTCTCTGTCTCGTCTCTCTCTCTTCTCTCTCTCTCTCTCTCTCTCTCTCTCTCTCTCTCTCTCTCTCTCTCTCTCTCTCATCTCTCTTCTCTCTCTCTCTCTATCTCTCTCTTCTCTTCTCTCCTCTATATCCTTCTCTTTCGCCTCTATTTCGTTATAACTGTGTTAATACATGCGTATATTTATGGTGTTTTGTTGGCCTAAACCTAAACTATGGAAACGTTTCTTTTTCTTCCATCTATTTAGTTATCTGTGTTATATCAGTGGCAGGCGTAGTGAGATGAGCGAGAATGATACTGTTAACCTTACATTAGGAAAGGAAAGAGGAGGAAGCAGAAGAGGGAGGAGAAGAAGAATAGAAGAAGTAGACGTAGAAGAAGAAGAAGAAGCAGACGTAGAAGAAGAAGAAGATAAAGAAGAAGATGAAGAAGACTTAAAAGAAACAGTCGTAGAAAAAGAAGAAGAAACGAAAAAAACATACTACAAGGAAAACTTATGTAGGAGGAGGACAACAACGACGATGGCAACGATGAAAGTCGAATCATAATACAATGAAATATAGGAGGTCCAGGTATTGTATATTTGTCATTATTCCTTACATTTATCTCTGTAGAGTTTGTCCACCTGTTGAACTGTTTTTGCTATTGTGTGCGTGTCTGCTTGCCCCTGTCCTGCTTTTTCTGTTTGTTTGCTCTCTCTCTCTCTCTCTCTCTCTCTCTCTCTCTCTCTCTCTCTCTCTCTCTCTCTCTCTCTCTCCTCTCTCTCTCTCTCTCTCTCTCTCTCTCTCTCTCTCTCTCTTTTCCCTTGGCGTGACCTTGACCTCTGACCTTCTGATCCTGTGATCAATAGAACCTGAGGTGATACACACACACACACACACACACACACACACACACACACACACACACACACAACACACACACACACACTCATACCAATGGCTTACCACACATACATAAGACGAATCCCCACCACAACGGAACGCTTAATTACCCACAAAGCATCATTCAGTCTCATGTGAAAACTTACTCCTCTAGTAAGTACAGTAAGCAGACCCATCTACTCCTTAATCCAGTAATTAATTTCCTATTGCCTTGTAAGTCTCACCTTTTACATTTAACCCTCCTTCTCCTTTTTCCTCCTTCTCATTTTTCCTCCTTCCCACACGTTCTTCATCACTCTTTCCCCCACCCTCGACTCACCCACACACTCGCCAACTCATCCACACACACACACACACACACACACACACACACACACACACACACACAACACACACACACACACCACACACACACACACACACACACACACAACCACACACACACACACATACATACATACATACATACATACATACATACATACACATACACACACACACACACACACAGTCAATATTCAAATAAACACAAAAAATCTTTCTCCTATTGACTTTAGAGATGGGAAAGTGGGGGGTGACCAATGTTCGTGTGCGTGAGAGAGAGAGAGAGAGAGAGAGAGAGAGAGAGAGAGAGGAGAGAGAGAGAGAGAGAGAGAGAGAGAGAGGGAGAGAGAGAGAGAGAGAGAGAGAGAGAGAGAAGAGAGGGGGGGGGGATGGGGGATGGAAAAGGTGTGGTGTGTGTGTGTGTGTGTGTTGTGTGTGTGTGTGTGTGTGTTGTGTGTGTGTGTGTGTGTGTGTGTGTGTGTGTGTGTGGTGTGTGTGTGTGTGTGTGTGTGTGTGGTGTGTGTGTGTGTGTGTGTGTGTGTGTGTGTGTGTGTGTGTGTGTGTGTGTGTGTGTGTGTGTGTGTGTGTGTGTGTGTGTGTGTGTGTGTGTGTGTGTGTGTGTGTGTGTGTGTGTGTGTGTGTGTGTGTGTGTGTGTGTGTGTGTGTGGTGCGTGCGTGCGTGCGTGCGTGCGTGCGTGCGTGCGTGCGTGCGTGCGTGCGTGCGTGCGTGCGTGCGTGCGTGCGTGCGTGCGTGCGTGCGTGCGTGGTGGTGTGTGTGTGTGTGGTGTGTGTGTGTGTGTGTGTGTGTGTGTGTGTGTGTGTGTGTTGTGTGTGTGTGTGTGTGTGTGTGTGTGTGTGTATGTGTGTATATTTAGGTAGGTTACTTGTATGGTGTGAGGGGTCAGGAGGTACCAGTAAGGACCAAACATGGCTACGTAGGATCATCACGAGTTGTCCAACACAATTATTACACAGCAGCGGGATGCGAGCACAGGCTGATGGACTTAAATGAGATCGGGGTGACGGCTCAAGTTCTACTTGTCACCCTTCACAACATTTACCCCATAGCATCGGTGATATAGGAACGCCGCAGTAATGTTTTGTTGTTTCTACTGTGTTTTGATGCCTTAGTTTAAAGAATATTCAGAGGTGGTGAAGGATACTATAGTAGGAGAGATTCTAGTCCCTGCCATGAATACAGCATCTGCCCGCGCCGATATTTGGCCCTGGCGGCCTATGGCGCATGCGGGACAGACGCAGCTCAAACCGTCATGACCTCGGCCCACCACAGAGTATAGGAATGCAATACCACCAATCACACGTATATACAATACTATAAAAACGTTGAAAAATTCAATACTCACACGACTTCCAACAGGCTCGCGACTGAGCCTATTTTTGTGGTGCTAGGCTGGCTTGCGGCAGAATGGACCCCTAGCGGTCCTAGTGTCCCTGAACACCCATTGCCTGTCCACGGCAGCCAACTATAAAACGGAAATCATTGGAACAAAAAGATACTTAAGAAATAAAAGGATAAAAACACTAGGAGGCTGTGTAGTGACTGGTGGAGCCAGACACACACACACGTCCTCCCCCACTCACGTCCTGACTCAGACTGAATCCAGAGCGGCGCTATCTCACCTGCACCACCGGCACTGTTACCACCTCCAGAGTGCCACACACCTCTCCTGGCACCCTCACCCCCGCCCACACCCTCAATACACACCTCTTTTTTTGCTTCTATCTCCTCCTCCCCCTCCCCGTCACTTCCTGCCTGACACCTCTCTTCCCTCAGATATCCGCATCCTCGTGTTAAATTTTCCTTGGTGACACGCAGCATCGAGTAATTACAACACCTAGCAACTTGTGTGCCACTTGTGCGCCACT
>JACEEZ010005749.1:35000-47500 GCA_016584305.1 Chionoecetes opilio | reverse complement strand
CTCGACAAGAAACATCAACTTGCCCCAGCCACGAGCCTTGTGGGCGCCCCCTTGGCCTCCTCCACGCCGGATTGTCTCTTACAGATACAACCCGATGGGAAGGATCGATTTCAGGGTAGCGTGCCACATGCCCATATAGCCGAAGTTGACGCTGACGGACTATGCAGGTAATAGGCCTCGATTCAGTCTCACGGTGCAATCGCTGATTTGATACGTAATCATCCCAGCGATACCCCATGATTCTGCGAAGACACTTATTACCAAAGGCATTGATTCGTCTCTTCAAGTCACTATTTAGTGTCCCATGTCTCACAACCATAGAGTAAGACAGGGATCACAAGCGACTTGAAGATCCGGATCTTTTTCCTCCTGCACAGGTACCGACAACGCCAAATACTCCCGCTGAGCGAGTCCATAACACCGTGGGCTATGCCAATCCACCGTAAGACTTCTTGACGTGACCCGCCGTCATTATGGACTGCGCTACCATGGTATGTAAAACTCTCCAAGATCTCAATGTCCACGCCACACGCATGAACAGACTGTACTGCTTCATCTAGTAAGTCTCCAAACACCTGGACCTTGGTCTTGAGCCAGGAGACCTCAAGTCCCAAAGGCTTTGCCTCCTCGTGCAGCGCCTCGAGAGCCATCACCAGGACCTCCAGCGACTCAGCAAAGATTACTGCATCATCGGCAAAAACAAGATCAGTGATCTTGGTGTTGCCGACGGATGCTCCACAATCACTTTGATCTACAACCTTGTCCAATACCCAGTCCATACAAGCGTTGAAAAGTGATGGGGCAAGGACGCACCCCTGCCTCACTCCTGTATTCACAGGAAAGAAGCTGGATACACCTGCCCCACACTTCACAGCACTCTCCCACAGCCCCAATAGCAATAAAAATAATATCGACGTCAGTAGAGGTAGTAGTAGTATCAGTAAAAGTAGTAGTAGTAGTAGTAGTAGTAGTAGTAGTAGTAGTAGTAGTAGTAATAGTAGTAATAGTAATAGTAGTAGTAGTAGTATATGTAGCTGTAGTAGTAGTATATGTAGCTGTAGTAGTAGTATATGTAGCTGTAGTATTAGTAGTAGTAGTAGTAGTAGTAGTAGTAGTAGTAGTAGTAGTAGTAGTAGTAGTAGTAGTAGTAGAAGTAGTGGTTGTAATAGTAGAAACATTAGTTGTCGTAGCAGTAACAGTGGTAGTACTAGTAGGAGTAAAATTGTAGTTGTAGTATAGTAGTCGTTGTTGTCGCAGTAGTAATAGCAGTAGGCCTACTGTTATGGTGTTGCGGAGGCGGTGGCCAAGTGGTTAGCACCTGCAAGTGGCGAGCTCGGTGTTCCGAGTTCGATTCCTGCAAGGTGCCAATACCTTTCTGTAACATACGAGTGGCCGAACACCCACGTAAAAATCTTGCCGGTGCCACCACAGGTGACGGCCAACCATCATAGTCCTCAAATAGACCACCATGGCCTACCATCCGAGCCCTGAATGGAACACTGTTTACAGGCGCTATATGCCGAAATGTAGAAAATAAATAGATACTATAAAAAAAAGTAAGTAGTTATAGTAGATATGTTGCATTTTGCCGACGATGGATGTTAAGCACGCTCGGCACGTATGCAACAAGCGAGCTGGATATCCTTTGGCATAATGGTCAGACGCTTATCATGGATAGTGCAAAGGGAAGTTAAGACAACATAGAAAGTTAGGATGGGAAGATTTCAGTAAACTAGGGGATAATATGTTGAATTTAGTTGTGTAGTAATAGCAGTCACAATACGTTTTTTTTTTACAAAACAAAGGACTGGCCACGGGTAAAAAAAAGAAGTAACATAAAGCCCGCTTAGTTGCCAATCCCTATAAAGGAGACAGTAGGAGAATATAAAAAGTGGGGTGGGCCAATTTAGTTCGGGAGGTGTCTTGTTGCCCCTCTCTTGAAAATATATCAGCCGTAGAAAGGAAGGAAGGAAAAAATAAAAACAGAAAGAGAGTTCCAGAGTTTACCAGTGAAGGGGATGAAAGAGTAAGATATTGGTTAATTATTTGCATTAGGAAGATAGACATAATAGAGATGAAAATGAGTAGAAAGTCTTGTGCAGCGAAGCCGCGGGAGGGGGATAGACATACAGTTAGCACGTTCAGAAGAGCAGTGAGCATGAAAATAACGGTAGAAGATAGCAAGAGAAGCATATTGCGGCGGTAATTTAAAGATTCCAGACAGTCAGTCAGAGGAGGTGAGTTGATGAGATGAAAAGCTTTTGACTCAACCCTTTTTATGAGAGGTGTATGAGTGAATCCCCCCAAAACATCAGAGTCATACTCCATACATGGGCGGAAAAGACCCCTGTAGATAACAAGCAGCTGGGAGGGAGAAAAAAATGGACGCAGACGCCACAGGACACCTGATTTCATAAAAGCTGTTTTAGCAGCTATGAGATGAGATGTGAAATTTCCAGTTCAGATTTTTACTAAAGGATACTCCTAGAATGTTCATTGTAGAAGAGAGAGACAGTTGAATGTCGTTGCAGATGAGGTGATAGTTTTCTGTAAGGTTATGTCGAGTTGATAGGTGAATAAATGGGGCTTTTTGAGGCATTAAACAAAACAATGTTTGTTTTGCCCCAATCAGAAATTATAGAAATATCAGAAGTTAGACGCTCTGTGGTATTTCTCCGTGAATCACTTAGCTCCTGTTGAGTTGGACGTCTAATGAATGACGTTGAAAAATGCAGGGTAGAATCATCAGCGTAGGAGTGGATAGGGCATTGAATTAGACTTAGAAGATCATTGATGAGATGAATAATAGAAATAGAGTGGGTGCTAGGACAGAAACATTAGGAACAGCACTTGATAGACTTAGGAGAAGAACAATGACCATCTACAGTAGCTGCAATAGAACGGTTAGAAAGGAAACTTAAGATGAAGGTGCAGAGAAGAATATAAACCAAATGAGGATACTTTGGAAATTAAAGATTTGTACCAGACTCAAACAAAAGCTTTTGATATGTCAAGGGCAACAGCAAATGCTTCACCGAAACCCTTAAGGAAGGATGACCAAGATTCAGTTAGGAAAGCTAGAAGATCGCCAGTAGATCGCCCTTTACGGAAACCGTACTGACGATCAGGTAGAAGATTGTGAGCAGATAGATGCTTAAATTAAGAATATTCTTATTTAGTATAGATTCAAAAACTTTAGAAAGGCAGGTAGTCAAAGTTTTAAGACGGTAGTTTGAAGGATTAGAACTGTCACCCTTCTTAGGAACAGGTTGAATGTGAGCAAACTTCCAGCAAGAAGGAAAGTGGAAGTAGATAGATAAAGACGGAAAAGTTTGACCACACAGGGACCGCAGGGTGCAAGCACAGAAGCACAGTATTTGAGAACAATTGGAGGGACTCCGTCAGGACCGTAAGCCTTCCAAAGATCAGAAAGGGCAAAGAAAGATCATTACGTGTGATCTTAATAGTAGGTATAATATAGTCAGAGGGTGGAGGAAAAGGAGGAACAAGCCCTTCATCAACCAGTGTGGAGTTTTTAACACGGGTTTGAGTAAATAGTTCCGCTTTAGAAATAGATGAGACAGCTGTGGAGCCATCAGGGTGAAGCATAGGAGGGATAGATGAACAAGTAAAATTGTTAGAGATGTTATTAGCTAGATAGAGTTTGGTTCAGAAAGATTTTGACATTTTCTATGAATAAAGGAGCTTTTGGTAAGTTGAAGAAAAGATTTGGCATGATTACGGGTAGAAATATAATGGGCATGAGTTTCAGGAGATGGATGGTTACGGTACCGTCTGTGAGCCGCCTCTCTATTCTGGACAGCATGAAAACAAGCAGAGTTAAACCAAAGTTGACGAGCTTTTGGATTAGAGAAAGTATGAGGAATGTATGCCTCCATTCCAGAGACAATGACCTTAATTATGCGCTCTGCATAAATAGATGGTTCTCTGACAGGGAACAATAATTATTCCATGGAAAATCAGAGTAGTTCTGCCTTAGGTCTTCCCACTTAGAAAAGTTGAAATGCCAGAAGCACCTCCGCATAGGTGGGTCCCGGGGGCATATTGCCGAAGTCTATTGCTGTTCGGGACTAGAGGAAATTAAAACCAATCAGCGCATGCAGTGAGTGCGGGGGTGTTTGAGGGTTTACTCAGCCGTCCATCCACATAATTAACGGATAACTTGCTCATTTTGTGGGCAGATATAGTACGTGACTTTTATTAAATATTTTAGATTTATGCTGTATAATTAACAATGATGATATAATTCTATTGATATGTTCCTATTATGTAGAAGATATGGGAAGAGAGAGAGAGAGACGAGAGAGCGAGAGAGCGAGAGAGAGAGAGAGAGAGAGAGAGAGAGAGAGAGAGATGAGAGAGAGAGAGGAGAGAGAGAGAGAGAGAGAGAGAGAGAGAGAGAGGAGAGAGAGAGAGAGAGAGAGAGGAGAGAGAGAGAGAAGAGAGAGGGAGAGAGAGAGAGAGAGAGAGAGAGAGAGAGAGAGAGAGAGAGAGAGAGAGAGAGAGAGAGAGAGAGAGAGAGAGAGAGAGAGAGAGAGAGAGAAGAGAGAAGAGAGAGAGGAGAGACCAGGTGAACAGAGAGAGAGGCAGACAGAGAGAAAAGGTGAACAGAGAGAGGCGAACTGCATGGTGGTAGATCAGTTTTTGGTGAAGAACCTTCCTTTCTTTCACTGGATGCACATACGTAACGTTGAAGCAGGTGTTATTCTGTCAGTATAATCTATAAGTTCTTCCAATTCTATAAATCTTCTTTTGTTATAGCACTTATGCGGAAACAGAAGTGTCATCCTTCATCGTTATACGTTTAGTGAAAACAACTTTCTCTTCAAAATCTAGCACTTCCCTATATATAATGTCATGGTAAGATGCATAGTATAACTAATCCCTCTAGGAGTCTAGACTGAGGCCACTCCCAAGTCATCTCCCTACCCTCAGGGTCTCAGCTAGGTCACTCTCCCCCATTCGTCTTATACTTTTTCTTCTCTCTCTCTCTCTCTCTCTCTCTCTCTCTCTCT
Organism: Chionoecetes opilio; assembly: GCA_016584305.1. NCBI lineage: Eukaryota > Metazoa > Arthropoda > Malacostraca > Decapoda > Majidae > Chionoecetes > Chionoecetes opilio. Next base: position 42,464 of record JACEEZ010005749.1, on the reverse strand, counting down.
CTCTCTCTCTCTCTCTCTCTCTCTCTCTCTCTCTCTCTCTCTCTCTCTCTCTCTCTCTCTCTCTCTCTCTCTCTCTCTCTCTCTCTCTCTCTCTCTCTCTCTCTCTTCCCATATCTTCTACATAATAGGAATATCAGTAGAATAATACATTATCATTGTTAATTATACAGCATAAATATATAATATTTAATAAAAATCACGCACTATACGTGCCCACAAAATGAGCAAGTTACCCGTTAATTTTGTTGATGGACGGCTGATTAAGCCCCCCCAACACCCCACACTCACTGTGTGCGCTGATTGGTTCTAATTTCCCCTAGTCCCGACCAGCATTAGACTTCGGCAATATGCGTCCAGGGGCGGCACCGAAGTGATAGGACAGCTATATTATATTATACTAACAGTATATTATACCAACCCGTCTCCGTTGGGCTCCTCCGACCGGTAATAAGATTGCTGTCGGAGGAGCCCAACGGAGACGGCTTGGTAAAATATACTATTTGGTATAGTATGGTAATATTATATAATTATATAGAATATGGTATCCATACCGGCAACCATAGTTTAAGACAATGCGCTCCACTTCCAACATTCGACAACTCGCCAATGGCCTCAGATTATGTACAATTTTCATCCAGAGAATGATAATGTAGATCTGGTATTTTATTTAGGATACTTAAATGTAAAAAAATTGGTTTATATTTTTATAGCATCCGTTTTTTACGTGTCATATTTGAATAAAAAACAAATTCAGAATATGAAACATATTGATGTGAAGGACGACAACAGAAGCATAGCGCGGCATCAACGCATTGGAGCTGGACAGCCACTCATCGCCATTCTTTTACCGCTTATCAAGCAAAAATCATCAGTAATGCAGTCAAGAAATAAAGCAATATATGGTAGAAAGAAATTGAAAATAATAGAACACCACTGCCAGAGTACATGAATGCAATGTGGTTAATGACATACATACACACACACACACACACACCACACACATACACACACACACACACACACACACACACACATGCACACACACACACCACATACTCACACACAAACACACACACACACACACACATATATTCATCCACATACATACACTCACATACACGCATGCACGCACACATATTCACCCACGTACACACACACACACACACCAGTTCACCAACAACCCCAGGCAGTTTGGCCTCAAACAATTGAACAACCCGCGCCCAACCTGCTGCCCCCCGACGTACCGCAGCCACGCCGAGCCCTACGCAACTGTAACAAGCTCGTGCCCATCACAGCCCGCACCGACCAGTACAGCCACAGCCCTGTCCCCACTCTACGCCAGGTTCATTAATGACCATAAATCCCTCACCTAGTCCTGTTACGTTAGTGATTTCACTCTGTATACCTTGTTTATTGAGGATATATTTCTTTTTACCCGCTAATTTATGTAATTTTTTCCTCAGGATTGGTGTTTATTTTACTATTTTAACCTTTTATTTCCAAAGTAAATTTTCAGCCACTGGCTGCCTATTGTGTGAATGCATTAATAAACCGTAAATTAGTATTAGTATTATATTATTGCACACACAATGCATGCGTACGCCAAATGTAAAAGGAGAGAAAGTGATTTAACAATTAGTAATTATATTAACCAATAAATAGATAAGACATCCACGACACGAAGCCAGTTTAATATAGTGGCATGTCGAGCAGCGTTTCTTAACCTTAACCAGCCTCAACACCCCTTGTTCTTAACTTTACGCATCCCAACACCTTGCATGACCAGGTTTAGATTGTCCAGTGTAACCTTGAATTTGAGTATAAATACTTGATTGAGGAACAAAATACAGGAAAGAAGAAATGAAAAAAAAGGGAATCAAGCTATTATAGGCGGCAATACTACTGTACAGGTCGCCAGAGAAAGATGATTTTGTACGTCTGGCAGCAGCACACTCAAACATAAGGGTATCTATTATTTGCATCATGAAAAAGACATTTTTAACACAAGAAACAGAGGATATCACCAATTCAGAGTTTGGCATCTTTCATGATGATTTATTAACAATTGGACCTCGAACGAGATCTGTTCGTATTCGGATTGTATTTTTGTAGTTATTGCAAGCATGGAAGTGCCCACTTTTGTCATTTAAAAAAATAAATGAGAGGGAATGGAAAGCGGGCCCATGGAGTGGCGCATTGCTCTCTTAACCACTGATCCAGCTTGCAGTGTGTGTGTGTGCGTGTGTGTGTGTGATTCACCCACGGCCTAATCACGCGCTGGACACGTGATCTCCACCTTTACCCACCCGCAATGAGCTTAGAGCTCATAGAGACCGATCTTTGGATAAAGACGAGACCTCACACACTCCATACTCTTGCTTGAGGTGGACAGTAACTGCCCGTATTCAGCAGCGAATAAATCTCTTTAGCGGGGATTGAACGCAGAAGTACGTACTACATAGTGACACGCCAACGCTCCTACAACTAATTCACATGAGCAGTATGTGTGTGTATTCATCTAGTTGTATTCATCTAGTTGTATTTTACAAGGCCTGAGCAACGCTCGTATGGCCCCGTCTCCATATCAGCATTTTTATCATTCATCCTTATAGTACAGCTGATAATCTCTCATATCATAAGAATTGTGCAAATTATGACTAAAGCATGAAATTTCTACCAGTGTTAGTACATGCCATAAGCTTCATTTTCAGATCGAGAGGTAAGGCAGATTTGACCTCTGAGGACCGTGAGAGGTCCTCAAAGTATCAAAATATTGATGTTTGGCGTCATTGGTTAATGATAAACATGTTTATGATGTACAAACCATGCATTTGTGTTCCAATAAAAGTGTCTACATATTCCACACAGCGTTGGTAATTATTTACAGGTGTCTAGCTTTGACCTCTGAGGACAGTGAGAGGTCAATTACCTCAACATATCAAATATTGATGCCAATGAATGTAAACTGTGGTGGCTGGTACTAACACAAATGTTGTACTTGTGTGTTGCAGGATTCCCTGCCTGATGATCGAAGCCAAGATACAAGCATCCCAGACCTGATCGTCACTATGGCAAAGCGTCATATCCTCATAGACCCAGCCCAGCCCTCTACGTCCAAGCAATCAAGACCACCCCCAAGAACTAACTGGGAGCTTTGTATTCTTTGCCAAGCAGAGACAGATGAACCTTTGCAGTGCCCACTAAGATCAACCATGAAACCGAGTGGTAGTGGCTATGCATCATTGACAGAAGACCTCCTCCAGTTCAAGGGACTTCGGCACATGCCAATGGAACTCAACGTGAACAGACTGGATGATGGCGATGGCGTAGAAGCTACCTTGAGGACACACAGTGCTCAGTGGCACAAGAAATGTCGTTTAAAGTTTAACAAAAAAGTGTTTGACCAGCAGAGCAGAGCAGAATCAGCTTCAGGACAGCAATCTAGTACCGGTACTCCAACCGTGCACACACGATCAGCAGCTGCCCACAGGCTTCCACAGTCAACCGAGCCTATCTGTTTCTTCTGCAATAAGCCAGCTGGCACTGCAGACTTGCACGAAGCAGCTACAAAGGAAATTGACAAGAACATTCGGAGATGTGCCACTGAATTGGGGGACACTGAACTGCTGGCCAAGCTGTCTGCAGGAGACATGATTGCCATCGAGGCAAAATACCATCGCAACTGTCTCCGTGCATTATACAACAAAATCAGACCAGCCACACTCAAGGACGAGGATGCGGATCGTCTGCATGGCATAGCCTTTGCTGAGCTGGTGGTATTCATGGAGGACATGCATGCAGATGAGGACAATGCTCCTGTATTTAAACTCTCTGACGTGGCTAACCTCTACAAGACGAGACTGGAACAGCTGGGTGCCACGGTAACCAACAGAATACACACAACCAGACTGAAGGACAGACTTCTTTCTGTGCTTCCTGATCTGAGAGCCCATTCTCAGGGCCGAGACACACATCTCTTGTTTGAGAAAGATATAAGTCCCGCCCTGAAGAAGGCTTGTGATCATGACAGTGATGCCATGCACCTAGTAAGAGCAGCACAGGTAGTACGTAGAGAAATGTTTCAGACCAGGTTCACCTTTGACGGTGCGTTCCACGCTGACTGCCAGAAAGATTCTATGACACCATCCCTCCTTGCTCTGGTGAACATGATCCTCGATGGGGCGAACATCAAGCACCAGACTAAGTTGGCCAACACAAGCACCACAACTGCTGCTCTTACAGTATCGCAGCTACTGGTGTTCAACAGTGTAAAGCATGCACGCAGTGTGGAGTCAGCCTCAGTGCGCCACAGCCGCGAGAGAAACCCCACTCCCACTCTACTTGTCCCTCACTATGTACTATACATGTGTCTGAGGTAACTGACCTCACTGTACTTTAAGCTTATAGACTATGTTCAGTGCACATTGAAAATTAAGGTTGCACAGATGATCTTACAGCACGATTTCATGCAAGCTGTTCTGGACACCACAATAACCTAAATGTGTATTTCAATAAATTTGTTTTCTGAGGTCACTGACCTCATTTAAAGCACTTGTTCAGTCATGGTTGCATCCTGTGATTATGTATAAATAGGCTCTCCAGAAGATAAAGGGACCAACACATGGCAACATACCTTTTTAATGATTCCCAAAACAGACAAACTGCACCAGAATCGTGAAAAAATTACAATTTCAATGTAATTGAGGTCATTGACCTCTCACTATCCTCAGAGGTCAAATCTGACTTACCTCCCGATCTGAAAATGAACCTTATGGTATAACACTGGTAAAAATTTCATGCTTTAGTCATAATTTGCACAATTGTTATGATTATCTGCTGCACTATTAGTGCTTAGTTTTGGCCGAAGCCAGCACTCCGGAGAGCAGGTCACAAACCCCGGCTAACACCCGGTACCCATTCACTGCTGGGTGGACAGGGTCTTGGATTTTAAGGAAACAGCCCATCTGTTTCCGCTCCGCCCGGGGATCGAACCCGGGACTTCTCGGTTGTGAACTGAGCGTGCTTCCCCTACACTAGGGAGTACCCATAAATAATAAATAATGTGAATAAGTGTGTGTGTGTGTGTGTGTGTGTGTGTGTGTGTGTGTGTGTGTGTGTGTGTGTGTGTGTGTGTGTGTGTGTGTGTGTGTGTGTGTGTGTGTGTGTGTGTGTGTGTGTGTGTGTGTGTGTGTGTGTGTGTGTGTGTGTGTGTGTGTGTGTGTGTGTGTGTGTGTGTGTGTTGTGTGTGTGTGTGTGTGTGTGTGTGTGTGTGTGTGTGTGTGTGTGTGTGTGTGTGTGTGTGTGTGTGTGTGTGTGTGTGTGTGTGTTTTGTGTGTGTGTGTGTGTGTGTGTGTGTGTGGTGGTGCGTGGGGTGTGTGTGTGTGTGTGTGTGTGTGTGTGTGTGTGTGTGTGTGTGTGTGTGTGTGTGTGTGTGTTGTGTGTGTTGTGTGTTCCTCATGGTAAAAAACCTATAGCCTTAACATCCGTTTACCCGCTCTACAGGCACTTCCTCCTTCTGCCACGCTTCATCAGCCACTGAGCCTCATGAGGTAGTTACATGGACGTAGGTAGCACTTTGCTATTCATAACAATGGAGCATTAATATGGATCGTATGATGCGACCTTGTTCAACGGTCTGTGAAAGTACACCAGTCTGGCCTTACACATCTAAAAAAGCAGAAAATCGAAAAGTATCCCCCCCCAACGCATGAACAACAGCTACTACAACCACTATTATGATGACCAATAGCAATATTACCACCAGTATTACTGCTTTTACTTCAGGTGCTTAGAAAATTACCATACAATATTGCAAATATTTCCTTCATTAACGTTATTTTGATAGAGGAAAGGAGCGGCACAACTAGATATAATCACTGAATGGGTGAGTAAATATTATATTCAAAGTTCTTACGGTAGATGAGTACGCTAGAGCTCGTAGTTATCGGTTCATGTTAGATAGATTTAAATTCAGCGAAGAGATGGGCGGAAACTGGTTTACAACATACCTTCAGTTATTAGAAAAAACATACTCAAGTCTGTGAGAGCGAATATGAAATAAAGGTATGATTGAAGGTTGAGTGGATATGTGGATTAAAATATCAGTTGGTGTACCATATAAAACTTATATACTATATAGTATGTATATATAGGGGGTGTTTTATATATTTATAGTGGTGTTTTGCGTATATATACAACCTTCATGCAATTCTTTATGAAGTCAGAACTTCAACTAAGGACACAAGAAGGATAACGCAACACAAGTCAACATGAGGAAATATCAAATTTGAGATACATTTCTTCCTTTGTAAGTATGTAATTTGTGGTAAGTGCGTCCCTCTATCCTTTCTGTTCGGGAATAACTTTGGTGCACCACCGGGAGTGTTTGTCTGCACCTCGCGTCGTGTGGTACTGTGCCGTCAACACACAGTGACGCACGACCTGTGTGGGGGCTATGGGGGTGACGGGGGGGCACTTGTTTTGATCTATTCGTGAACGTGCCACATAACTGCCGTTTCAACTGCGTGTGTGCACCACTTCCTTCTGGGTGTCTGGGGACGCAGCGGCCGTCTTTCGCAGCAACTCGTATATTGTAGTAACTCGATCAGCCATTTTTGTTTTTGTTTCCTTTTATTTATACCTACTAAATTACCATTGCCTTACGTATTTGTTTAATACACTCATTATCGTATCTTTCAACCCCACTTCTACGATTATTTCTTAAATTTGCTCTTGACATCATAGTACTCAGCTTTTAATCATGATTATGCCCTCAACCTATTTCTTCTTATTAGCATTAATCATTACTTTCTCCTCATATCTTGCATTACTTAATTCTCTCCTCTCCCTTCCTCCCCTCCTCCCTGCCCCTTTTCTCTCACGTAACAGTTTCTTGAAGGGACTTGCGGACGCACTGTGACGTAAGCAACCCCTGTATGTAAACAAGTTGATTTCTACCCGGCTAACGTCACCACGCCGCCAGTGACGTCATCGAGGGGAGGAGTCAAACGTCACGCCCACCTCCTGAGAGAGAATATCTCCTTCAAGCCACCCCTTCTTTTCCTCCCGCTCTTGTTCCTGAGCAGAAAATTTTTTCGAGAAGGCGAGTGGCAAAATTAAGGTGTTGAATAGGTTTGGGGAAGCAAATGTGGGAGGTTCAGAGAGAGAGAGAGAGAGAAAGAGAGAGAGAGAGAGGAGAGAAGAGAAGAGAGAGAGGAGAGATGAGAGAGAGAGAGAGAGAGAGAGAGAAGAGAGAGAGAGAGAGAGAGAGAGAGAGAGAGAGAGAAAAAAAAAAAAAAAAAAAAGAGAGAGAGAGAGAGAAAGAGAGAGAGAGAGAGAAAGAGAGAGCGAGAAAGAGAGAGAGATGGAGGCAGGTGAGAAGGAAGGGTGTTTTAGGCAAAGCGCGGCGGAGGGATGTATAGTGCAGGAAAAAAGCCAAGGTAACAAGTAATAAGACTGTAATGA
>JACEEZ010005749.1:17500-25000 GCA_016584305.1 Chionoecetes opilio | reverse complement strand
ACTCTGGCCGTGACCTTGCTAATCGGAGCCTTCTCGTTAATCTCCAGTCTTAGTTCCTCCCTCTCCTAAGACCCCCTCTCTGATCCGCTGTCCCAGGCTCCCTCGGGACACACCCACCTGCATGACAATGGCCAGGAATGTGACCCCTGACCTGAGGTGTGAATAAAGGGGAACTGCACGTGTGTTTGTATGTTGTGTGTGTGTGTGTGTGTGTGTGTGTGTGTGTGGCGCACTGGTGATCGTGCGTGATGATCACTACAAGTGTGAGTGACCAACCAGTCAGTCATATGTCATTGCTTTGCTGCCTTTAAAACACTCATCAAGTGCCGACAACAGCAACAACAACAAGAGTTAGTGACTGAGGAGCTAAATCATAGCATAGTATTAAGGATTGAGGTGCGAACATCGAACCCTTGACCCACAACAGCATGAACTTTGTATTATTATTTGTTTTATTACATTTGTGCCTATAGCACCTGTAGGCAGTGGTGACTCTAAGGTACGGATGGTATGCTCTGGAGGTTCACTTGAGGGCTGTGATGGTTGGCCCTCGCTCGTGGTGGCGCAGGCAGGATTTTTCTAGTGAGGCCTGTACTTAGAGGCTCATGCCGCCTCCTTGTGTCATCCGATGCACTCGCAATCGAAAGTAGAGTTAATGGGCAGGGCATGTGAGTGTTCTTAGGCCACTCGACGGTGCAGAAAGATTTTGGTTTTCGTCGGGGATCGAACTCGGGTCACCGAGAACGCCACTCGGAGACGCTAACCACTCTGCTACCGCCTCCCCAATCAACACTAACTGCCAAATAAACAGTGTCTTCCGTTGTAATTACATCAAAGTGATGGGTGGGTTATAGGCAGGTCTCTGGTGAAGCAGAACTTGGTGCGTCCTGAGTCCGTCCTTAGATGGGATGAGTTTTGGTGATATAGCCTACTTAGTGATCGAGTGCCACCTGAGGGTATTGCAAACTATGAAAAGTTAGATTAATATTCAACGCTGTGGTCTTTCGAGATAATATATTTTGAATAAGTTATGGAACAGCGGTGGCCGAGTGATTAGCGCCTAGAAGTGATGAGCTCGGCGTCCGAAGTATAAGTCGCGTCGGGAACAATATCTTTCTGTAATCACCAAGTGGCCGAAGACTACCCACATATTGCCCGTCAACCCTACATTCGAGGGCGAATGCATCGGGAGACACCATGTGGCGACATGAGCCTCTAATAATCACATGCATCACTTTTGTAACTGCCGACGATACCATATATAGGCGAGGGCCGACCAACAGAGCCCTTAAGTGAAAAAAGGCCGCATTCGCTATAGGGTCAGGCATATTGACGAAAAAAACCTTACCCCATAATCCTAATGAACTTGAGCTAGGGTGATACAACAGCTAATACATGAAAAAATAATTCAGAATAAAAACGTTGATTGTAATAAATCTAAACAAGCCCACTCACCTGCTCTAACAACAACACTGACTCAAAAGAATACAAGTCTTGCCGCTGAAAAGCCAGACAGGTGTGTGTGCTGAACGCTTTATGAAGGATGAAACACCTGTAACCTTTAGCATAACATTTTGTTTACTGTAAATTGTAGTTATACAACTTCTATAAATTATAGTTGATACTCATATATTTACTTAACTATGGCAATTGGTTGGCTTTCTTGACACAATAACAGAGGTCAAGGTGCTGGTGTGAGAGTCGGTGTTGCGCGGGAACAACACTCTTTGCTCTGAGGTGCTTATGCCAACGTGCTCGTCCGCCCTGGTTCACCGTAACACTGGTCTTAACACACACACAGTTGTTTAAAACTCGGACAGTTACTAAACTGTTTTCACGATACTTTAATCTGTTTATTGTTTTATTGAATCCGTTCACACTAGGTCTGCCGCATCCCAGGGGGGAGGGAGGTGGAGAGCCTGGCCATTTGATGAGGAATCCATCCGCTCGCCAGCTTTGCACATTGTCGCTAACGACGCTCCTGAGCACCCACGAGGTGCTGCTTGGAAATGAAACCCGCAAAAAAAGTCAGGTCAATTCCTCGATCGGCAGGCAGCAGATAATGTGGCCCTGAATATACGTCGCCACTAAAACGCTGTAATTTATTCACAAATTACGTCAAGTTTCTCTTCATTTATTGAATCTTTACTGGCATGATATAGGAGCGACCGTATCACGGTCGTAGTGCTGACATCGAGGTTTGCTTCATCTGGTTCAGTCACACACGTGCCACGAACTAATGCCATACCCAACAAACTGTCCCCTTGGCTAACCTTTCCTCCAACTGGACGAACCTTGACCTATACATAACAAAACACTCGTAGGAAGGAGATAAAAATGTGTCTAGCAAAAAACAGATGATATTTAAAAGAAAGAACACGTTAAATTCTAATCTTGAAATCAAAATTCGTAAGAGTAATAACTTCTCATTCTCAAGCTATACAAGAAAAGGAAAACAGATCTTCTGGCTTCAATAAAATGAGTCTGCTGATGGACATGAAGAAACCTGCACTCACGCCACCTTTTGTCGTGAGGATAAACTTCTTTCAGAGAGAGAAAGAGAGAAATAAATAACAAGAAAGAGAGCAAGAGAGAGTAAGACAGAATAAGTGTGTGTGTGCGTGCGTGCGTGCGTGCGTGCGTGCGTGCGTGCGTGCGTGCGTGCGTGCGTGCGTGCGTGCGTACGTGCGTGCGTGCGTGCGTGTGTGTGTGTGTGTGTGAGGGGAGAGAAAGGAGGGTGAGAGAGGACAAGGCACATAGCGGGGTGAAACATGGCACCGTGCTGTTGTCTGCCTGTGAGTTATAAATGAGCGGGACCAGTGGATGTTTGGGAGCTGTTGCCAGGCGTTGAGTTTTGCACACACACACACACACAAGCACAAAAGAGAGAGAGAGAGAGAGAGAGAGAGAGAGAGAGAGAGAGAGAGAGAGAGAGAGAGAGAGAGAGAGAGAGAGAGAGAGAGAGAGAGAGAGAGAGAGAGAGGAGAGAGAGGAGAGAAGAGAGAGAGAGAGAGAGAGAGAGAGAGAGAGAGATTTTTTTATATTTTTTTTTATCAATTTATTGCGCTAAAAGAGCGGCAGACCAATACATGAAAACGGAGAAGCTACAAATGTTACGTGACACGCAGGACACGCCGATAGACGTACAGAGATGGACATCAAACCCACCAAAATGGGGGCATATTGACTTAAGCAGACAATCATAAGGAGACACAGCAGAGGAAAGGTCCGGTCCATAAGGCCGAACATAAATAACCGTGCACCCGTGCCTCGCAGGGCAACAACAGTCTCATGAAGAAAATAACAAATGGGTATACTGACGACCGACATCGCACCCGAGGCAAGGAAAATGCGGGCATACAAAAAGCACACAAAAGAGGGAGGAGCAAGAGAGGGACGAGCAGGAGAGGGACGAGCAGGAGAGGGTACGAGCAGGAGAGGGTACGAGCAGAAGAGGGAGGAGCAGGAGAGGGACGAGCAGGAGAGGGACGAGCAGGAGAGGGACGAGCAGGAGAGGGACGAGCAGGAGAGGGACGAGCAGGAGAAGGAGGAGCAGAAGAGGGAGGAGCAGGAGAAGGAGGAGCAGGAGAGGGACGAGCAGGAGAAGGAGAGAGAGAGAGAGAGAGAGAGAGAGAGAGAGAGAGAGAGAGAGAGAGAGAGAGAGAGAGAGAGAGAGAGAGAGAGAGAGAGAGAGGAGAGAGAGAGAGAGAGAGAGGAGAGAGAGAGAGAGAGAGAGAGTAGGAGAGGAGAGAAGAGAGAGAGAGAGATAGAGAGAGAGAGAGAGGAGAGAGAGAAGAGGAGAGAGAGAGAGGAGAGAGGAGAGAGAGAGAGAGAGAGAGAGAGAGAGAGAGAGAGAGAGAGATGGTTGGATAAGAGAAACGTGAATGTTTTCATCTGCTTACGGTCAGGCTACCTGTTTGTATGCCTGTTATCAAAGGAACAGCAACATATCCTGCCGCAAACAGCAACATTATATTACTGTATCAATTTACAAAAGAACACCATGAATAAAAAAAAACGCATTTACTCGATTCATCACATTGTTTACTTGTGTGTATGTATGTATGTATGTATGTATGTATGTATGTATGTATGTATGTATGTATGTATGTATGTATGTATGTATGTATGTATGGTATGTATGTATCTATGTATCTATGTATGTATGTATGTATGTATGTATGCATGTATCTATGTATGTATGTATGTATGTATGCATGTATGTATGTATGTATGTATGTATGTATGTATGTATGTAATGCATGTATGTATGTATGTATGTATGTATGTATGTATGTATGTATGAATTTATGTATATACGTATGTAGAAGAGGAAGGATTTATAATTTAGGAGTTTGGAAGAAGAACAATATCTGACGGGATGTAGGCAGACGCAGGCGAGGAATGAAGAGTAGGACGAGAAAAAAGGGAAGGAAGGGACGGGAAAGGGTAGGGGGAGGTAGGTGTGTTGGTGGTGGTAGAGGGGGGGGGCGAGTCCATACACCCAGATACTCGTCGTCGTGGAGCAGGTGGTCAGGTCAAAGGTCACTTGGAGAATAATGACATGGTGCTCAGGTCATTAGTGGGGATTAGCCAGGTGGGCCATACCTGTCTCCCTGTCTGTCTGTTTGTCTGCTTGTCTCCCTCTACCCGTCTAGCATCGCTTTCATCGATAAATGTTGCGTTTGTTTCTATGTTCAGTTGCACTTTATGTCTGTCTGTCTGTCTGTCTGTCTGTCTGTCTGTCTCTTCTGTCTGTCTGTCTCTTCTGTCTGTCTGTCTGTCAATCTATCTGTTCCTCTCTGGTTGTTTCTTCATTCAGTTATCTGTTTCTCCGATCACGTTGCTATAATTTCTCATGTCTGTTAATTTATCTTCATATGTTTATCTATCTGTGTGCGTGCGCGCGCACGTGTGTGTATCTGTTTGTGTGTACACAATCTTATGGATGAGGATGAAAGGTGGATGTAGGTAGTGTTACATAACAGGAACTACAACACGTAGGTCTCACGGCCTCTTGCGTACCCAATGTTTTTATGTTCTTCTTATGTTCTTAAGTAGCGAGGGATCTGGGGGGAGATGCACCTCCCCCCCAGTTAGGGCAGGAGAGTATTGGTCAATATGAAGTATTGTATTAACTGCAGTTTTACTGAATAAAGGTTATCTCATTATTTTGATCAAACCATTGTACAGCACAATACCATACTTAATAATAATAAAAATTAGAACGTCAACCTACAAGTGAATCTTCATAAGGGTAAATTTTGGGTGGCAGATCTTCATTTGGGTAAAACTGGGGTGGCTGATCTTCATGTGGGTAAAACTGGGGTGTCTGATCTTCATGTGGGTAAAACTGGGGTGTCTGATCTTCATGTGGGTAAAACTGGGGTGGCTGATCTTCTGGGGGGTAAAACTTGGGTGGCTGATCTTCATGTGGGTAAAACTGGGGTGGCTGATCTTCATGTGGGTAAAATTGGGGTGTCTGATCTTCATGTGGGTAAAACTGGGGTGTCTGATCTTCATGTGGGTAAAACTGGGGTGGCTGATCTTCATGTGGGTAAAACTGGGGTGTCTGATCTTCATGTGGGTAAAACTGGGGTGGCTGATCTTCATGTGGGTAAACTGGGGTGGCTGATCTTCTGGGGGATAAAACTTGGGTGGCTGATCTACAGGGGGGTAAAACTGGGGTGGTTGATCTTCAGGGGGGTAAAACTGGGGTGGCTGATCATCAGGAGGGTAAAACTAGGGTGGCTGATCTTCAGGAGGGTAAAACTGGGGTGGCTGATCTTCAGGGGGGTAAAACTGGGGTGGCTGATCTTCAGGGGGGTAAAACTGGGGTGGCTGATCTTCAGGGGGGGAAAACTGGGGTGGCTGATCTTCAGGGGAGTAAAACTGGGGTGGCTGATCTTCAGGAGGGTAAAACTGGGATGGCTGATCTTCAGGGGGGTAAAACTGGGGTGGCTGATCTTCAGGGGGGTAAAACTGAGGTGGCTGATCTTCAGGGGAGTAAAACTGGGGTGGCTGACCTTCAGGGGGGTAAAACTGGGGTGGCTGATCTTCAGGTGGTAAAATTGAGGTGGCGGATTTTCATGCGATCCGTGTCCGTGTACACCTGTAATTCAGTTCATTTGTCTACCAGTTGTTGTTTTCACTCTTTTTTTTTCTCTCTCTCTCTCTCTCTCTCTCTCTCTCTCTCTCTCTCTCTCTCTCTCTCTCTCTCTCTCTCTCTCTCTCTCTCTCTCTCTCTCTCTCTCTCTCTCTCTCTCTCTCTCTCTCTCTCTCTCTCTCTCTCTCTCTCTCTCTCTCTCTCTCCTCTCTCTCTCTCTCTCTCTCTCTCTCTCTCTCTCTCTCTCTCCATATGGCAATCCGTTTTGCTATCTGTCTTCCTGTTTCTGATCCCCTGTCTATCTTTCTATCAGTGTTTCTGGTTGTAGAATTGTCTGCCTGTTATGTTGTCAGTATCTCTGTCTAAGCGCAATTCTGTTCATCATTTGGTCAGTTCGTTTGCCTGTCTGCCCATATGACTGTTTATTTGACTGCATCAGTATATATACGTGACTGTTTCCCAGTGTGACTTTCAGTCAATCAGTTAATCATGCCTGTCTCTCTGTTTGTAGTCTGTCTTGCTCTGCCTGCTTGTCTGTCCATATCTTTCTGGGTTTTTTTGTATCAAAGGGGACTGGCCAGAAGTAGAAAAAAAGCAAACAAAAAGCTCGCTGAATGCCAGGCCCCATTATGCAGATAGTAATAGACTTCAAAGGAGGAGTGTATGGGAAGTCTGTTTGTCTGTTTGGCAGCTTACATGTCTGTTTGTCTTTCTTTCAGTCACTCAGTCATTCTGTTTGTCTATATGTCTGTCTGTCTGTCTGTGTCTGTCTGACTCTTTTGTCTGTCTGTCTGTGTCTGTCTGACTCTTTTGTCTGTCTGTCTGTGTCTGTCTGGCTCTTTTGTCTGTCTGTCTGTGTCTGTCTGGCTCTTTTGTCTGTCTGTCTGTGTCTGTCTGACTCTTTTGTCTGTCTGTCTGTGTCTGTCTGGCTCTTTTGTCTGTCTGTCTGTGTCTGTCTGGCTCTTTTGTCTGTCTGGCTCTTTTGTCTGTCTGTCTGTGTCTGTCTGGCTCTTTTGTCTGTCTGTCGGTGTCTGTCTGGCTCTCTTGTCTGTCTTGTCTGTGTCTGTCTGGCTCTTTTGTCTGTCTGTCGGTGTCTGTCTGGCTCTCTTGTCTGTCTGTCGGTGTCTGTCTGGCTCTCTTGTCTGTCTGTCGGTGTCTGTCTGGCTCTTTTGTCTGTCTTGTCTGTGTCTGTCTGGCTCTTTTGTCTGTCTGTCGGTGTCTGTCTGACTCGCTTGTCTGTCTGTCGGTGTCTGTCTGACTCTCTTGTCTGTCTGTCGGTGTCTGTCTGACTCTCTTGTCTGTCTGTCGGTGTCTGTCTGACTCTCTTGTCTGTCTGTCGGTGTCTGTCTGACTCTCTTGTCTGTCTGTCGGTGTCTGTCTGACTCTCTTGTCTG
>JACEEZ010005749.1:0-12500 GCA_016584305.1 Chionoecetes opilio | reverse complement strand
ATGTCGGTCTGTCCACCCGTCTAATGGACCCTACCCATAACTACGTCACGGTTTGTTTACATCGGTGCATTGTGGGGATAAGGCGGGGTCGCCGCGGGTGGACCTGCGAAGGGAAAACTACGGCGATGGAAGAATTTAGAGTTATTTTGCGCGAAATTGATATTCCAGGTGCTATATTACTGTGCTCTGTTCTTGCTGACAACACATAGAGAAGACCTGAGGTAATGGCTGATGTGCAGAGGCTTCTAAACCAAGAAAACAAGAGTCACAACAGAGCCTCTTCAAAGTAAGCAACTGGTAGGTACGTAATGTGTCCCTACCACTTGCTTACTTCTTAATGAGACTCTGCTGTGACTGTTTTCCTGGTTTAGAAGCCTTTGCACATCAACTATCATCTCAGGTCTTCTCTATGTTGTTAGCGAGCACGGAAATATAGCACCTGGAATATCAATTTCGCCCAAAACAACTCCAAATTTTTTCATCGTCGTAGTCTTCTCTTTATAGGTTGTAGTACATATTCATGGTTATGATAGTATTAAAATACCTTATTAATTGAGTTCCTTTTGTTGTCTTTCCTCATAATAAGTATTGGTACATCATGGTTTAAGTGTTACTTGACGAGCCAATGAATACTCTTGAGTCTAGCTATACCAACATCTCCAACCTTTGCTTTGATTTATCTTAATACTCCATCCATAAACAAGTTGCATAACCACGGTGACATTACCCATCCTTGCCTCATGGTACCGGGTACTGTCGTCTACCGATATTTTTTTCCCTACACAAATCGGGAAAACTCGCCGACGGTAATGGTTAGGTTAGATTTTGCTTTGATTTATCTTATTACTCCATCCATAAACAAGTTGCATAACCACGGTGACATTACCCATGCTTGCCTGATGGTACCTGGTACTGTCGTCTACCGATATTTTTATCCCGACACAAATCGGGAAAACTCGCCGACGGGAATGGCTAGGTTAGATTTTGCTTTGATATATCTTATTACTCCATCCATAAACAAGTTGCATAACCACGGTGACATTACCCATCCTTGCCTCATGGTACCTGGTACTCTCGTCTACCGATATTTTTATCCCTACACAAATCGGGAAAACTCGCCGACGGCAATGGCTAGGTTAGGTTACCGTTAGGTTAGGTAAAGGTCAGTTAGGTTAGGTATTCATAATCACAGGTAAAAGCTTATTAGTTATACATACATACTCCACTCCATACACACTCTTTAACCCTTCAATACATCCCACATTCCCTCCCAGTCTACTCTGTCATATGATTTGGTATTAGTCCAGATGAACACCGAACTCACTTTGGTGGACGAAACTATTTTTTTCTGGTGTGTTTTTATGTGTTTTGAATGAATCTGCTAACCGTTTCTGTCGCAATTCTTTTTTTTTTTTTTTTTTGCATAAAAAAAAAAAATGAACCTAAACCTAACCTAACCTTTACCTATACCTAACCTAACTCATACCTAACCTATACCTAACCTAACCTTTACCTAACTATAAAAAACAAAAAACAAAAAAAACTATCCTTTACCTAAGAAAAAGAAAAAAAAAAATTGCAACAGAAATGGTTAGCAGATTCATTCAAAACACATAAAAACATACCAGAAAAAAATTGTTTCGTCCACCAAAGTGAGTTCAGTGTTCATCTGGACTAATACCAAATCATATGACATAGTAGACTGGGAGGGAATGTGGGATGTATTGAAGGGATAAAGAGTGTGTATGGAGTGGAGTATGTATGTATAACTAATAAGCTTTTACCTGTGATTATGAATACCTAACCTAACTGACCTTTACCTAACCTAACGGTAACCTAGCCTAACCATTGCCGTCGGCGAGTTTTCCCGATTTATGTAGGGACGAGCATTTCGGTAGACGAGAGTACCAGGTACCATGAGGCAAGGATGGGTAATGTCACCGTGGTTATGCAACTTGTTTATGGATGGAGTAATAAGATAAATCAAAGCAAAATCTAACCTAGCCATTACCGTTGGCGAGTTTTCCCGATTTGTGTAGGGATAAAAATATCGGTAGACAACAGTACCAGGTATCATGAGGCAAGGATGGGTAATGTCGCCGTGGTTATGCAACTTGTTTATGGATGGAGTAATAAGATAAATCAAAGCAAAATCTAACCTAGCCATTACCGTCGGCGAGTTTTCCCGATTTGTGTCGGGATAAAAATATCGGTAGACGACAGTACCAGGTACCATCAGGCAAGCATGGGTAATGTCACGGTGGTTATGCAACTTGTTTATGGATGGAGTAATAAGATAAATCAAAGCAAAATCTAACCTAACCATTACCGTCGGCGAGTTTTCCCGATTTGTGTAGGGATAAAAATATCGGTAGACGACAGTACCAGGTACCATGAAGCAAGGATGGATAATGTCACGGTGGTTATGCAACTTGTTTATGGATGGAGTAATAAGATAAATCAAAGCAAAGGTTGGTGATGTTGGTATAGCTAGACTCAAGAGTATTCATTGGCTCGTCAAGTAACACTTAAACCATGATGTACCAATACTTATTATGAGGAAAGACAACAAAAGGAACTCAATTAATAAGGTATTTTAATACTATCATAACCATAAATATGTACAACCTACAAAGAGAAGACTACAACGATGAAAAAATTTCGAGTTGTTTTGGGCGAAATTGATCTGGTGCTACATTTCCGTGCTCGCTGACAGCATAAGAGAAGATCTGAGGTGATGGTTGATGTGCAAAGGCTTCTAAACCAGGAAAACAGTCACAGCAGAGTCTCATTAAGAAGTAAGCAAGTGGTAGGGACACATTACGTACCTACCAGTTGCTTACCTTTTGACGAGGCTCTGTTATGACTCTGTTTTATTGGTTTAGAAGCCTCTGCACATCAGCCATTACCTCAGGTCTTCTCTATAGTGTTGTCAGCGAGAACAGAGCACAGTAATATAGCACCTGGAATATCAATTTCGCGCAAAATAACTCCCTTCGTAGTTTTCCCTTCGTAGGTCCACCCGCGGCGACCCCGCCTTATCCCCACAATGCACCTATGTAAACAAACCGTGACGTAGTTATGTCTGGGGCCCATTCAGTGTATCTTCTTATAGACAATTTTTTTAAATCTAAATATCAGTCTTTCAAACTGTCTGTGTGCCCATCTGTATATATTTTCCAGTTCGTCTGTGTAATTTTATGTCTATCTACGTCTATATTTATGTGCTTATATGTCTGTCTGTGCTTGTCTGCGTGACTAACCATTTACCTGTCTTCCCATCTGTCTAAATGTTTGTCTGCC
This sequence comes from Chionoecetes opilio, assembly GCA_016584305.1. NCBI lineage: Eukaryota > Metazoa > Arthropoda > Malacostraca > Decapoda > Majidae > Chionoecetes > Chionoecetes opilio. The sequence continues at coordinate 9,197 of JACEEZ010005749.1, read as the reverse complement.
TGTATGTCTATACATCCGTCTCTCTATATATCTATATGTTTGTCTGTCTTTATGGTGCATATCTACTTATCTAACTGTCTGTTTGTCAATCTATCTGATATCTCAAATGTTTGTTTACCTGTCTATCATACTGTTTCACTGCCACTAAGTCAGTCCATCTGTCTGTCTGCCTGCCTGTCGTTCTCTTTTCTTATCTTTATATGTATATGTCTATCTATTTGTGTTTGTCTCTTCTTCAAAATATGTCTGCCTGTTCTTTATGTCTGTCTGCTTATCTGTCTTTTTTTGTATGTATACCCATCGGACCGTCTGTCAATCTATCTGCTGTCTGTGTCTGTCCACGTGTCTATCTGCTATACGCTTATATGTCTACTGTGAATCTATTTGTTTTTCTGTCTGGTTGTCTGTCCACGTGCGTCTGTATGTATGTATGTGTAGGTGAGTGTGTGTGTGTGTGTGTGTGTGTGTGTGTGTGTGTGTGTGTGTGTGTGTGTGTGTGTGTGTGTGTGTGTGTGTGTGTGTGTGTGTGTGTGTGTGTGTGTGTGTGTGTGTGCATATCTATCTATCAATCTATCTATGCATGTATGTATGTATGTATATATTCATGCTTGTACGTGTGTGTGTGTAACACCCCTCGTCTCTCTGTTCGACTTCTATGTCTATCCATCTGTCTGTCCGTATATTTGCATGTTAGCCAATCTGCCTATTTGTATGTCTGTCTTTTGTCTGCCTACTTTCTGTCTCTTTATATACTTGTATGCATGATTGCCTATCTTTTTTCTGTTTGCTTGTCTTTCTATCTTTATTATATGTTATTGGTCTATTTTCTGTCTATCTGTCAGTTTAACTGTCTATTTATCTGTCTGCATGTCTGTCTAGCTGTCAGTCTGTATAAATGTGTGTTTTTCTTTCTGTCTGTTGCCTGCTTGTCTTGCTCAATATTGCTGTCTGCCTGTATATCAGTTCGGTCAGTCTGTCAGTCACTATGTCTGTCTGTCTTTAGGTCCGTTTGTCTATTTCTCTTTGAATGTCCGTATATCATTCCATCTCTATGTCCACTCGCCTACCTATCTTTATTGTCCTTCCATGTTTTTGTTTTATATGTCTGTCTGTCTAAATAAATGTCTATCATTGGACAGTCTGTTTATGTCTGTCTATTTGGTCGTCCATATATCAGCATCCTTTTGACTGCCTTTTTGTCGATCATGTTGTCTACCTGTCTGTAGGTCTGTCAGTTCGTTAATTTGTTACTTTAGTGACATTAGTTTGTCAGTCAGTTAGTCCGTCAATCAATCAGTCAATCATTGTGTCTATTTAACTTTCTGCCTGTCTTTCGTTTTGTCTCTCTGCTTGCGTTTCTCTGTCTGTCTGTTTGTATGTCTGCCTTTCAGTTTCAGTTTTAGTTTAGTTGCTAGTTTCTTTAGTTTGTGCCTTTATATCTTTCTGCCTATGTCTTTGTATATATGTCTTTGTGTGTCTCTGTATCTGTCTGTTAGCCTTACCTAAGTATATATTTGTTTGTCAGTTAGTCTGTCTGTCAATCTATTAGTCAGTTTGTCTTGCTTAAACATCGTTCTGGCTGTCTGTCTGTCTTTATGAAGTCCATTTCCCTGACTTTCTATCTGTCTGTTTGTTTAACTCTGTCTGCTTATTTAACTATGTCTGTCTGTTTGTCTTTCTGTTTGTGAGCAAAAGTATCTGTCTGTCAGTATGTCTTTCCATCAATCTGTCATTTCACATGCTTAGCTACTGGTCTTTCTATCTGTCTGTGATAGACAGATAGAGAGACCGACTGACTGACTGACTGACTGTCTGTCTGATAGAAAGAAAGACTGGCTGACTGATAAACAGAAAGACAGACAGACTGACTGACTGACTGACAGACAGAAAGACAGACAGACTGACTCACAAACAGAAATACAGACAGACTGACTGACAAACAGAAATACAGACAGACTGACTGACTGACAGACAGAAAGACAAACTGACTGACTGAATGACTAATTGACTGACTGACTAACTAACTGACTGACAGGCAGAAAGACAGACTGACTGACTGACAAACAGAAAGACAGACTGACTGACTGACTGACAAACAGAAAGACAGACTGACTGACAGACAGAAAGACAGACTGACTGACAGACAGAAAGCCTGACTGACTGACAGTGAGACAGACAGACAATCTGTCTGTCTGTCTTACCCCTTGGTAATGACCAAGGTCACTAAGGAGGGTTTCGATCGCTGCGATGTGTCTTGCAGGTGTGTGTGCGAGCATGTGTGTGTGTATGTGTGTGTGTGTGTGTGTGTGTGTGTGTGTGTGTGTGTGTGTGTGTGTGTGTGTGCGAGCATGTGTGTGTGTGTGTGTGTGTGTGTGCGCATGTGTGTGTGTGTGTGTGTGTGTGTGTGTGTGTATGTGAGCGTGTGAGTGTATGTGTGTGCATGAGTGTGTGTGCGTGCGTGTGCGTGTGCGTGTGCGTGTGTGTGTGTGTGTGTGTGTTGTTTGTGTGTGTGTGTGTGTGTGTGTAATTCACCCATGGTCACGTGATTCGGACTCGCGATCAACAGTTTCACCCTTCTGGAGCGAGCTTGGAGCTCATTATGACCGATCTTTAGGTAATGCTGGGACCTCACACACCACACTACCCCATCCCCTTCTCAAAAGGGGACAGTAACCGCCCGAAATTGTCAGTGAAAAATCACCAAGGGGATTAGTGAATGTGAATTGGGGATGTGCGTGTGGGGTGTTTGTCGGATGGAGGGTTTGGTGAGGTCTGATGTCAGTGAGGTCAGTGCTGATGACGCTTATATATTTTTTGTTAGCAATTTAATTGCAGATCAGAAAGAGAATATTCCTTATAGGGAGATAAACTCAAGAAAAAACTATCCCAAATGGATGAATGCGAGTTTAAAACACTACATAAGACTAAAAAGGAACATAATAACAGTTCACATACTTCACTTATGTTAGGTGCCATCCCCATGTCCTCCTGAGTAAAAACACGTAAGAGAAAATAATTTAAAATTATAAACATATCTTCACCAGAACTTACAATCTCCCCCTGACCTATTTTTAACGGACCCACCAATGCCCTACTTTTTGTCTTATGGACCTGTAAAAATCCCTTAGGGTCGGTCTTTGCCTGGCCAGCAGCCTTAAGCTCATAGTTTTTCTTTGCTGTTCGTGTTATAATTATAATTAGTTAGTGTATAATTATACATGAAGATAAACGTAGGACAGGTGAGCAGAGATCAGTATAATGTGATGGCTAGGAGAGTCAAGAAGTTAACACGAACAGCAAAGAATAACTATGAGTTTAAGGTTGTTGGCCACACAAATTGTGATTAGAGGTTCATGCCACCCCCCTGTTTCCTCCGATGCACTCGCAATCGAAGGTAGAGTTAATGGGTAGGGCATGTGGGTGTTCTTAGGCCACTCGACGGTGTAGAAAGATGTTAAGTGGATTTATGGGTCTCACTCGGGATCGAACTCGGGTCTTCGAGAACGCCACCCGGTGACGGTAACCACTCTGCTGCTACCGCCTTCCCTAAAGTGAGTGAGTCCCCTAAAGTCCCCTAAAGAAAACTTGCTCATCGCAAAAAGAAAGTTAAGGATTTGAGATGTGTTGTATAACTGCAACCACCAAACATTCCCGTTAGTAACAAGAATTCTGACGCTTATTTAACGAGTAATTATCCCGTAGTGTACCTGTAACAAGGCGTCATGGCAAGCAGTGGCGTATCTTGGTATCTATTAATGGGGGACACCTAGGGGGGCTCAGCTGAGTATGGGGGGGGGGCACTAGGCAAGCAGAGCTCAGGGGCCACTCCGATGCCACATAGAAGGGTACTATGAGGGCATACTTTAAGATCAGATCAGTGGTGGGTTTGCGAACATTATACAAAATACGGCAGCCAAGGCCAGTGGGGGGGGGGCACTGGATTCTCATGGGTGGGTACGTGCCCCCCATTCCCCCCCTCCGTATCTACGCCAATGGTTAGTGCCGATTTTTAGAAAATCGGTTGATGTAGGAGAGGTGCCGCTAATGTGGAATTAAGTTGATGTAGTCTCCATTTTCAAGAAGGGTGATAAAGGATTAATGTCAAATTATCGACCCGTTAGTCTGACTTCAGTGGTAGGTAAATTATTAGAATCTGTTATTGCAAAAAACATTAGAGAACATTTAGAAAAGCAGAGTGTGGTAAATGATTCGCAACATGGATTCACCAAGGGTAGGTCATGTCTCACCAATTTATTGAGTTTTTATAGAAAAATTTATGAGACAGCAGATACTAATGATGATTAAGATATTGTATACCTGGACTTTAGTATGGCATTCGACAAGGTGAGACTCTTGAGACTTTCAAGCATGAGAGACACTTATTAAATAAGGTGAAGGCACATGGAATATATGGGAACATTCTTCATTGGATTAGATCTTGGCTAAGCGATAGGAAACAAAGGGTTACTATTAATGGCTATAAATCTGAATGGGGGCAGGTAACAAGTGGGGTTCCACAGGGGTCTATTTTGGGACCATTACAATTTTTTATTTACTTCAACGACTTAGATAGTGGGATTAGCACTCAGTTTAGCAGTGATATCAGCAAGTTTGCTGATGATTCTAAGAAGGGTAAGATTATTAGATCACAGTCTGATGTAAACGGTTTGCAGGGAGACTTAGATTAGTTAAACGAGTGGGTAGTCAGGTGGCAGATGGAATTTAATATTGACAAGTGTACCGTAATAAATGTTGGAAGAGAAAACCCTGGTAATAGGTAAACTATACGCAATGTATCACTGAACAGATGAGATGGGGAGAAAGATTTGGGTGTGCGGGTAAGCTCAGTCCTCCGTCCTGGGAAACAATGTTTTGGGGCTAGAAATCGAGCTAATAGGGTTCTGGGATTCATTGCTAGGAGTGTTAAAAGTAGAAGTGCTGAGGTTGTTCTAGAGCTTTAGTTGGCTCTAGTCAGACCTCACCTAGACTGTGCGGTACAGTTTTGGTCCCGTGTTACAGGATGGATATAGCATTGTTAGAATCAATCCAGAGAAGGATGACAAAAAAAAATACAGAGCATGTGTAATTTTAGTTATGAGAAGAGATTGAAGCTAATAAATTTACACTCACTCGAGAGGCGTAGAATAAGGAGCGATCTGATATTATTTTTTAAGTGGTTAAAGAGATGAAGGAGATATTGGAAAAGTTCTTACTGCTAGAAATCAGGGTAGAACAAGAAGTAACTGATTCAAACTTGAAAGTCGTAAATTTAAAAATAAATAGGGAGAAACTGGTTCACAAATAGGGTGGTAAGTAATTGGAATAGACCCAGTCATCAGGAAGTTAGCGCTGAATCAATAGGGAGTTTTAAAAGGAGGCTAGACAATTTCATGGATGGGGATGAAAGGTGGATGTAGGTAGTGTTAAGTAACAGGAACTACCACGTTTAGGTCTCATAACGTCCTCTTGTAGCTTCCTTATTTTCTATGTGCTTATGTTATGTGTGTGTGTGTGTGCGTGTGCGTGTGCGTGTGCGTGTGTGCGTGTGCGTGTGTGTGCGTGTGCGTGTGTGTGTGTGTGTGTCTGCTACGTTGTATTTTTTATTTGAATATATGTCTGTCTGTCTGTCTGTCTGTCTATCTGTCTGTCAGTCTTCAATCTTTCTGTCAGTCTGTCTGTCAGTCTGTCTGTCTTATAAATGTCTGCCTGTCTGTCGGTATGTCTGACTCAATATATTTCGCCCAACCTTTTATTTTGACTACATCTACATTTGGGGAGGCGGTAGCAGAGTGGTTAGGGTCTCCGAGGGGCGTTCTCGGTGACCCGAATTCGATCCCCGATGAGAACCATAATCTACTTATTTTTATGCGCTGTCGAATGGCCTAAGAACACCCACATAACTCTACCTTCGATTGCGAGTGTATCGGAGGACACAGGCGGCCGGTATGAGCCTCTAATCACAGGCATCACAATAAAAATCCTGCCTGCGCCACCACGGGCGAGGGTCAACCATCATAGCCGTCAAGTGATCCTCCAGGGCCTACCATCCGAGCCCTGGAAGTCACTGCCTACTAGCGCTATAGGCACAAATGTAAAAAAAACAAAAAAACATCACATTTCCTCTCTCTCTCTCTATTTCCCTCTCCCTCACCCTCCCTCACTCTCTTTTTCTCTCGCTTCTCTTTTCTCTCTCTCACCCTCCCTCACTCTTTTTCTCTCGCTTCTCTCTCTCTCTCTCTCTCTCTCTCTCTCTCTCTCTCTCTCTCTCTCTCTCCCCCTCCCTCCCCCCACCCCTCGCTTCACTTGTTGCGTCTTTACTGACCGTGTAAAATTCAGGTTAAGCTCGGCAGGTGTGTGAGGGCAGGTTTGTGTGTGCAGGTGTGCCCAGGTGTCTTTTTTGTTTTTATTGGTGAACACGTGTGATGATTGAGATTAAAAAAACAGGTATGCGGAGGTAAATACGTATTTAATCAATTGTGTGGTGAATAGTTATAGACACGAGGGTCATTGGAGATGGGAAGGAAGAAGTGATGGTAGTTGGGAGGCATAGGGAGGACGGAGAGTGTAGGAGAAAAGAAGGAATAAAATGGGAGATATATACAAATCGATGGATAAAAAAAGTGAAAATAAAGAGGTAATAAGAGGAAGCCTAGAAGGGTAAGAAATAATAAAAACAAAAGAGAGAGAGAGAGAGAGAGAGAGAGAGAGAGAGAGAGAGAGAGAGAGAGAGAGAGAGAGAGAGAGAGAGAGAGAGAGAGAGAGAGAGAGAGAGAGAGAGAGAGAGAGAGAGAGAGAGAGAGATAATCACACACTGTCATAAATCCAATATGAACTACTTATGCAAACTTGTTCTAACGGATAAGTAAAATAACAACAAAAAACGCCATCACGACGCATATCCTTCTCTTGGACTTGAGGTATGCGCCACAGCCACTGATATTTAATGCTTCACTGCACACTTCATTGCAGAAAAGTATATTTACCAAGCTCTCCTTCCTTAATTGGCTCAAGAAATACCTGGTGTGACCTGACTGTATCTTTCGACAACAACCGATTTCTGTTAAGTTATTTTTCATCTTTATGGTGCAGTCAATGGAAAAATAACAGATATTTTCAACGTTCTCAGGCAACTCATGAGTTGTATGGCATTCAATGAAAGTTTCCATTCGGTTGTGTTATCTATAACAACTAGTTTAATTTCAACAGATTTTCTCAGTAAAAAGTTCTTACACACTTAAAACAAATATTCAGAAGAAAAAAAATATTGATGTATTTATGTGTAAGTCTGGTATTACGTCCTTGTTCATTAAAATGATAGTTGTAACGATAACGCAGGGATTCCATTAACATTATTTTATGACACATCATTGGTAAAGTAAAAATAGCGTCGTCTTCCCTGGCATTAATTGTTCCTAAGACTGATAGGTAAAACAATAGGACATGAAATAGAAAGGAAGATATGAACGTAGAGGAGAGCGTGGCTTAACTACGGCAGCAAGCAAAGAATTCTGCAAGCAAAAAAAATCCCTGATCTGGACTTCTGATGAAATAGAGCACAAACAAGCTTAAAGGTGACACAAAGGTCGACCGACTCATAGGATCGAACCATGATACTCGGATATAACAGAATCTAGGTGATCAGGAAAGTGTCAGATGCGGTTTAATTTCAGCATAAAATAGTATACGTACTTTGTGACCTGGCACAGTCTCAATACCGGAGTATTCCATCCCTGAATAAACAATCACGTCTTAAGATCGAGGCAATATTTTTCACCAACTACCTCATATATAAGCGGTCATGTAACAGCTTTGGTCTCACCACACGGTGAAAAAACATTCGTTCAGGCAGTATTACACGCACACAATTTTGCTCAGTGATCAAACTTATCTTGAGCAGCTTTCGCTAACCTGATCAAGTAACTGATTACACGGTAATGCTAGATTCAATGAGCAATCTTGATCCAAAACAATAACAAAGCGGCTTGGAGGTTAAGTCCACAAAACAGGCATGTTGATGTAGAAATGCTAAAGTTGCGCGCACAAGTATATATTTAAACAAACCTTTTCTTGGATCGTATAACTAGATGTATAGATAGATGTTAATACATTGATGTCAAGCAATTCATGACTAAATTTACTTGTTAACACTTATGTATAAGTATTCTAGGATTTTTTTGGAACAAAATGTTTTTACAATAGATAATAATATCAGTTTTATATACAACATGCATCACAGAAAATGTCTCTGCTCAGTGAGCAAAAATAGCTGTTCAATACGCAGAAAATACCTTCTGAGGAGTTCACTTCACGGAAACAGACTTCGTGTGAGCATGATCCTCACTGAGCAATATCGTGCCCATGTAATACTGCCTTTAGCGAAACCTTGGAAGAGGACGATAAAAGTAATTTAGGGACTGAGATAATTTTTTTTACAGGGATATATTAAATAAGCTATATTTAAAATCCTGATAAACTACGTCCGTCAGTCAGTCAATCTGTATGTCTGTCGTTCTCTCTCTCTCTTATATATTATATATAATATATATATATACATATATATATATATTAATATATATATATATATATATATATATATATATATATATATATATATATATATATATATATATATATATATATATATATATATATACATATACATATACATAGCATACATATACATATATATATATATATATATTATATATATATATATAATATATATATATATATATAATGTATATATCTTACTTTTTTTTTCTTCTTTCTGACATTTGTGCCTATAGCGCCTGTAGGCAGTGGTGACCCAGGGCTCGGATGGTAGGCTCTGGAGGTTCACTTATGGGCTCTGATGGTTGGTCCTCGCCCGTGGTGGCGCAGGCAGGATTCTTATAGTGACGCCTGTGATTAGAGGCTCATGCCGCCCCCCTGTGTCCTCCAATGCACTCGCAATCGAAGGTAGAGTTGATGGGCAGGGCATGTGGGTATTCTTAGGCCACTCGACGGTGCAGAAAGGTTTTGGTTTTCTTCGGGGATCGAACTCGGGTCACCGAGAACGCCAGTCTGAGATGCTAACCACTCCAATACCGCCTCCCAAATATATCATAATATATAATATAAATATATTAAATATATATATATATATATATATATAATATAAAATATATATATATTATAAATATATATATATAATATAA
>JACEEZ010005748.1:60000-78953 GCA_016584305.1 Chionoecetes opilio | reverse complement strand
TAAAAAAAATTTTCAAGGGGGGTTAAAAAAAAATTTTGGGGGGGGGGTTTTAAAATTAAGGAAAAAGGGGGGGGGGGGGGAAAAATTAATGATTTTGGAATTTTTTTAAAGGGGTTTTTTTTTCTTTTTTTCCCCCCCCCCCCCCCCCCCCCCCCCCCCCCCCCCCCCCCCCCTAAAAACCCCCCCCCCCCCCCCCCCCCCCCTTTTTCTTTTTTTTTTTTTTTTTTTTTTCCCCCCCCCCCCCCCCCTTTTTCCCCCCTTTCCCCCCCAAAAAAATCTTTATCCCGGGGCCTTTATTTTGGGTTCCCTTTGGGGGGTCGGGGAAAATTTTTTGGATTTTTTTTTTGGGGAGACCCTTACTTCCCCTCCTGGGTTTTGGGTTTTTTTAAAAACAAAAAAATTTTTCCATTTTTTCGGTTCCCCTTCTCTCCTCTCTCTCTTTCTTCCCCTTTCTCTTTCCCCCCTTTCCCTCTCACTCGTCCCCCCTCCTCCTCTCTCTTCTCTCCCCCCTCCCCTCCCCCCCCTCTCTTCTCCTTCTCTCTCCTCTTCCTCTTTCTCTCTTCGTCCCTCCTCCCCTTCTCCCCTCCCTCTCCCTCCTTCTCTCTTTTCCCTTTCCTCCCCTCTTCCTCCTCTCCCTCCCCTCCTCTCCTCCCCCTCCCTCTCCCTCCCTCCTCCTCTCTCCTCTCTTCTCTCTTCCCCCCTCCCCTCCCTCCTTCTCCCTCTCTTCCCCCATCCCCCTTCTCTCCCCTCGCCCCTTCTTCCCCCCCCCCCCCTCTACCCTTCTCCTCCTTCCCCCTTCCCCTTTTCCCCCTCTCTCCCTCCCCTTTCTCCTCTCCTTCTCCCGCCCCCTTTCCCTTTTCCCCCCTTTTCTCCCCCCCTCCTTCCCTCCCTCCCCTTCCCTCTCTCCCTTTTCCCTCTCCCTCCCTTCCCACCCTCCCCCCCCCTCTACCCCTCTCTCTCTCCCTCTCCTCCTCTCTTCTTTCCCCTCTCCTTTCTTTCCCTCTCCCTTTCCTCTTTCCCCTTTTCCCCCACCCCCCCTTCCAACCTTCTTCCGCCTCCTCTTGTCTTTTCTTTTCCTCCTCTCGCTCCCATCGCCTCTCCCTCCTTCCTCTCTCTCTTCTCCGTCTCCCCCCCCTCTTCCTCTCCTTTCTCACAATGTTCTGTGGGTTAAGCCTTCCGGTCTAAAAAACCTCTTTTCCCTTTTCAATTCCCTTCCTTCCGTCGCCATCTTTCCTCCTCTTCTCAGCCTCATCGTCCTCTTCTTCATCTCTCTCCTTTCCTCGCTCCCCTCTCTCTCTCTCTCTTTTCTCTCTCTCTCTCTCTTCTCCACCCCCCTCCCCTCACCTCTCCTCTCTCTACCTCCCCTCTCTCCTCTCCCCTTCCTCCGCCCTCCCCCTCCGCTTCTCCTCTCACCCCCTCCTTTCCCTCCTCTCTCCCCTCTCTCCCTTTTCCTCCCTCCTTCCACCCCCTCTTCTCCCTCTTCCATCTCCTCCCTCCCCCCCCTCTCTCCTCATCCCCCTTCTCCTCTCCCTCCATCTCTCTCCACGTCCCCCCCCCCCTCCTTCCCCCTCCTCTCTCCTCTCCCTCTCTCCCCCCTCCCTCTCCCCTTCCCCCTTCCTTCTCCCCTCCCTCTCCCCTCCCCTCTCCTCTCCCTCCCCCTCATCCCCTCCCTCTCCCCCCCCTCTCTCCCTCCCCTCCTCTTCTCCTCCCACCGCTCTCTTCTCTCCTCTCCTCCTTTTTCCTCTTCTCTCTCTCACTCTCTCTCCTCTCTCCCTCCTCTCCTCTCTCCTCCACGTTATTTTTCTTCCTTTTAACAAATAGTGGGGAACATAGATTTAGGCATGTAAGTCCAGCCTTCTTCGTCGTGACTATTAACCCTCGAATCTTTTCTTCCGCCCGACCAAGGATGCGACCCCTGAGCTTCGGTGAGTGTTGATTTCTCCTTGCAAGTTTGTTATTTACCCAACACCCTTGCAGCGGTAACGAAGACACGACACCAAAGCAAGGAAAGCAACGACAGGAAAATTATAAGTGACGATTTATGTAGTTTTATGTAGATTTGGAAGTGGAATGCATGGAAGAACTTTTTTTCAAGATACGTGTAGAAGTGAACTTGAAGTGTGGTGAGCCGGTTCGTAAAAATATACACACACGGAAAAGGTTAGAAAGGAGATGAAGAGTAATACAGATAAATATAACGAAGTTTTTTACGCTGAAGGAAGTATAACGGTTTTGATTACGTAAGTAGACATAAGGAAAAGTTTTACGTAGGATTGGGAGAGGTTTAAAAGAGAGAATTATAAGAAGAAAGTATTCAAGGTTTATAAAGAGAGAATTATAAGAAGGAAGTATTAAGGGTTTATAAGAAGAATTATAAGAAGAAAGTATTCAGGGTTATAGACTAATTATAAGAAGGACTTCAAGAGTTTTAAAGAGGGTTACAAGAGGGAATTCCACGGTTACAAGAGGTGTGTATAAGAGGGAAATTCAAGTGGTTACCAGAAGGAATTCAAGAGGTTACAAGAGGCGTTACAAGAGGGATTCAAGGGGTTATAAGACAGGGGTTTATAAGAGGGATTTCAAGGGGTTACAAGAGGGAATTCATGGGGTGATAAGAGGGGTTTATAAAGAGTGAATTCAAGGGGTTACAGAGGGAATTCAAGGGGTTACAACGGCGGGAATTCAAGGCGTACAAGAGGGAATTCAAGGGTTATAAGAGGGGTTATAAAGAGGGAATTCAGGGGTTTTTACACGAGGGAATTCCATGGGTTATAAGAGGGAATCAAGGAGTTACAAAAGGGGTTATAAGAGGAATTCAATGGGTTACAAGAGGGAATTCAAGGGTTCAAGAGGGAATTCAATGGTTACAGAGGGAATTCAAGGGGTTACCAAGAGGAAATTCAATGGGTTACAAGAGGGGATTCAATGGGTTACAAGAGGGAATTCAGGGGTTATAAGAGGGAATTCAAGGGGTTATAAGAGGGGTTATAAGAGGGAATTTCAAGGGGGTTTAACAAAGAGGGAATTCATGGGGTTTATAAGAGGGAAATTCAAAGGAGTTACAAGAGGGGTTATAAGAGGGAATTCAAGGGGGTTCAATAGGGAATTCAGGGGTTACATGGAGGCGTTTACAAGAGGAATTCAAGGGTTATAAGAGGGAATTCAAGGGGTTATAAGAGGGGTTATAAGAGGGAATTCATGGGTTACAAGAGGGAATTCAGGGGTTACAGTAGGCGTTACAAGAGGAATTCAAGGGGTTATAAAGAGGGGTTATAAGAGGGAATTCAGGGGTTTACAAGAGGGAATTCAATGGGTTATAAGAGGGGTTATAAGGGGAATTCACGGGGTTACAAGAGGGAATTCCAAGGTGGGGGGGGGAGGGTGGGGGGGGGGGGGGGGGGGGGGGGGGGTTGGGGGGTTTATAAGAGGGAATTCAAGGGGTTACAAGAGGGGTTATAAAGAGGGAATTTCAATGGGTTTACAAGAGGGAAATTCCAGGGGTTACAGGAGGCGTTACAAGAGGGAATTCAGGGGTTTTAAAGAGGGGTTATAAGAGGGAATTCAAGGGGTTTACAAGAGGGAATTCAAGGGTTATAGAGGGGTTATAAGAGGGAATTCAAGGGGTTACAAGAGGGAATTCAAGGGTTATAAGATGGAATTCAAAGGGGTTCAAGAGGGGTTATAGAGGTGAATTCAAATGGGTTTTTACAAGAGGAATTCAATTGGGGTTACAGAGGGCGTTACAAGAGGGAATTCAAGGGGTTATATAGAGGGGTTATAAGAGGATTCAGGGGTTACAAGAGGTAAATTCAAGGGTTATAAGATGGAATTCAAGGGGTTATAAGAGGGTTTATACGAGGAATTCCAAGTGGGTTACAAGAGGGAATCAAGGGTTATAAGAGGGATTCAAGGAGTTTACAGAGGGGTTTATAAGAGGAATTCAATGGGTTTACAGAAGGGAATTCAAGGGTTACAAGAGGAGTATAAGAGGAATTCAAGGGGTGAAGTAAATGAGTGTGGACGGGGTAGGTGAGTTTAAGGCGTTGCTCCCCTGTACACACACAAGGTGGCCGCTACTGGTGATGGGCGCACCGGTGTGATGGGCGCCACACCACGCCCCGGTGGCTAATTACCCCGGGGCGTCGTGGCCAAGGGACGAGTTGGGTCACTGCATGGTGGTCCGTAACCTTTCTATTATCTGGTATTTTATTATTACTGAAATTTATTTCCTCTTTTTTTTCCCTCTCTGTATGTATGTATAGTATCTGTATTTAAATATTTTAATAGTACTAAAGTTGAATTTCCTTTTCTTTTTTCACTCTCTTATAATGTATGCATCTGTGTTTTAATAGTACGGAAGTTTAATTTCCTCTTTTTTTTCTGTGTATGTATAATATGCGGTGTTCGTGTTTTTTTTTTTTTGGCTGTGCATGCTTCGGGTGAAATTAAATGATTATTATTATTATTATCATCATCATTACCTCCGCCAACGAAGTTGGAGAGATATGTTTTCACCCCGATTCTGTCTGTCGTCTGTAATGTCTGTTTGAGTTAGTTATAGATTTATCGAAACGTTACGAATAGATTTGGACCAAACTCGGTATAACCAAGTTTATTTGGTATAAGGAAGCACTGATTGATTTGTGGATGAAATCAGTGACACTGTTGCCATTGCAACCAAATATTGAAGAAATATTCGGCCGAGGTATGGCTCTCATACTGAGTGCATATATAATATATATATATAATATATTATATATATATATCGTATATAATATTATATATATATATATTTGTATTGTAAAATATATATATTATATATATATATATATATTATCTTATATATATATATATATATATATATATATATATATTTATATATATATATATATATATATTATCGAAGAATGTGATATATATATATATAGATATATTCTATATATATATATTATATATATATATATATATATATATATAATATATATATATATATAATATATATATATTTATATATATTATATATATATATATATATATATAATATATATATATATATTTAAATACTTTTTTAAAACTTCATAAACAAAATTAATCGTTTTTTTTACTTTTTTTTATGAAATCTAATAACAACTGTTTGCCATGGCAGAAGAATATTCATGGAAATATTACGGGCGGAGGTATGCGCTTTACTGAGTGTCCACCCCCCCCTAGTTCTATTATTTACAATCGGCAGGGAAAAAATCTGAGAGAAATAGAACCATGGCTATCGCTGGGGCTGGTGTCGACGCGTCACTATACGAGTATGGATCGCTGCACTCCCGCGACCTGTTATCCCTGATCAGTCACAGTGGCCCAGAGTTAGCATGAAGGCCCGAGGCTGGGGTCACGAGGAGGTCCACACCAATCAGAGGGTCCACGTCGCCCGGGTGTGTGTGTCCCTCCAAGGGTCCTGTGGGGTCCACGGCGGCCAGCCACGAAAGGTTGACCTGGGATTCCCCTCCGCTTTAACTCCAGTGTCTCATTAAAAATGTTTAGCCTCAAGGCGCGCCACGATGCTGTCACGGATGAAGACTTGTGGCTGGCCAAAGCGTTTCCATCCTACCTGTTTTGTAGGTAGAAAAAAATAACGTAAAAAAAAAGAAGCTCAGCATTCAGTAATGTACACTCTCCTAACCGCCTTCCCTTTAAAATACCCTTCAACTGTACTCTACCTATTTTCACCTCCACCTACCAGCTTTTCCCCGTTCCCTTCTCCCCTTTCCGCCCGTCAGGGGTGGCAAGGTTGGTAGAGACGTGAGCCCGCAATGTGCAGGCGTCCCTGTGCATTCGGTCGCGTTCGAGTCGGCCTAGTTTCGTGCTGACCGTGGCGGTGCTTTGTATAGTCAATAACCCCTTGGTAGTTGGTACTTTGCAAAGTGTCTAATAGGATGAAATCTTATCTTATCTTCCCCCTTTCCCTCGACGATGCCATAATCCCAAAGCCACACACCTCTTACATCCCTCATTTTGAGTGCTTTGAGCTATTGTTAAGATGGAGGTTTTTTTTATAATTTTAATACAGGGAGTCAGCCAGCAGTTACGTACGTTTGCGTGTCCCACTAAATCCCACCGCCGTATCTTTACACTGCATCACACTCGCTAATCGCGTCGCTTATACCCCTCTCATATTTTGTTCTACCTTTTGGGGGGGGGGGGGCGGTAGAAGATCTTTCTGCCCGTCGGGTGGCCTAAGAAACACTCTTAGGGTAACATGAACACGAGTGGCCATTAACTCTACCTTCGATTGCAAGTGCATCGGAGGACACAGGGGGCCTTAATTCAGCCTCCATGAAGCTCTAATCACAGGCGTCACTGTAAACATCCTTCCCCTACACCACCACAGGCGAGGCCAACCAATCACAGCCCTCAAGTGAGCCTGAGATATCATCCCAGCCTGGAGGTCACTGCACAGGCCAATAGAACACAAATAGTAAATAGGGATATTGCCTAGGGGACAAATGCAAAAAATTATAATAATCACGTCGCAAGAAAATATATTAAATCAAAACATGTTGTTTTCATGTTGAAAACTAATGCCATGTCACATCAGAATCGACGTACAATATGGACGGAAAATGGGATTATAATTAATCAAAAATCATAGACACTGTTGATATATGTTTTTCTATGTTAGTGACAGCCCACCATTCTAAATTGTAACCAAAGAGAACCATTCCAAAATTGTAACCCAGAGAATTAATCCTTAAATAATAATTTGTTATTGATTGCATAAAAGAAAAACTTGTGAAACTTGTATTACCGAAATGGGAAGTTTTTGTAAAAGTGTTGTTCCGGCACCGTGTGTGTGCACTTCAACCGTGGGGCCTCTACTGGATCCGCGGATTGCGATAGCTGTCCCTTGTGCAGGGACGTGTGCGTTATGCGGACGTCTCACTTACTGACATGCTGGAGTATTACCTCCCATTTATAGTACAGGACATTAGCTAAAAGGTTGGAATAAATAGTAGAAAGCTGATTTTTTCAGGGAGCTCCAGAATATTGTATATATCGCCCGTTGATGCAAAGTTTCCTTGCAAATTCAAAACCTCGTGGATTTTCATAATTCAAAATGGCCGCCTCACACAATTAACGATAAATGAAAAGTACTATGATTACCATCCGAGTGTCTAGTAATAATATTTTTTGTGTGTACATCTATGTGTTAGAGTGTGCTGAATACAATGGAGCCATACAAAATATTTTTGAGGTTGACATAATTAGCATAAATTCCATAAGGGAGAAAAATATCTATTTTTTCTTTTTTTTTTATTTTAATAATACCAAACTTATGTTCATGTACTTTACATTTATAATAGTCAAAAACATGTTATATTGTACAAAACCCAATGTAGAAACCACAAATAACCAACCATATGTTGAAGGAATGTCTAATTCAGTGGTATCCCCTTCGCCTTGCACATCAGACATGCGAATTTTTTACAATTGCACCCCCCACTCAACCAGTGCAATTTATGGTACAACTCCATTCCGTGCCTTTAACAACGACATGACTTTCCACACCTTACCTTGTAGCCGCAAGTACCATTTTCAGTACCTTCTCAGGAGCAACAGGCCTATCGGTATAGAGTTGGACAAGTATCCCCTCTCTGTACTCCCCCCCAACTCATTTGGTGGTAGCCTCATTTCCTGGCCTTTCTGCACAGCATGGTATGTTTTCTATCGCTAGGAACTTGGCAGCTGCTGAAGTTGGAGGGATTGAATTCCAATTTGAAACCAGATGAGGATAAGGACGCTCTACGTGTAGATCAAAGTACATAAACATAGCGATGCTTGTCCATGAATTTGACCGGACAGCTCCATACAGCTTTAGTAGAAACAACTCTCCTATGCGTGCTATCTCATCCGGACTGCTGTCAGACTGAGAGAAAACACTCAAAACAGTCCCAATTGTCATCACTATCGAACAGCTGAAGGCCCTTTTTTTCCCTTGATTGTATATGGAAGACACAGTCCTCACATCCGTGGATTGCCTGTACACACATCAGGTGTTGTTTTGATGCTAAACAAGCTTTCCTGGATTTCACGTATTACACAATGCAAAGGGTTCCGTCCCAGAGGCATATGAATATTCATGTTTGGGTTGCTTGTGGCGACCATCATCACCGCAATCATTATCAGTTTCCCAACACAACGAAGACGGCGAATTTTGAGTTGGGCACCATCTATGGCAGTTGATGTAATCATGGCACTTGTGCAATTCAGCCAGTCAGCATCCTGCAAACAACTCTGTTTGACAATGTAAACCCAAGCCTCATAACTTTCTCCTCTAAATGTTTTGGATTATCGGTCCTTATTCCTGCCATTACCCAAGAAATGGCCTTTTTTGATGTTGTGGTTTTCATTTCCACTCAAAGACTATGTCAGGAAGAAGTGTCTGTTTGGCTCTGTCGGCTGCTGTTCCGCAGTTTTAGTTGAGGAAGCACTCCATAAGTCCGTCAACAACTTAACTATACTACCGTCCCATAGTGACAAGAACATGGGATACATACTGGTCACACACCTGGTTGTATTGGGATCAGCAGGCCATGGCAACTTTGAAGAAGATGTCCCTCCATCAAGGACGAAACGTGCTTATCTGAAGTTCTAGATGGACATATCACTTTCGACTTGAGAACACTAGCAAGGACACTCTTAGTGGTTCTTCCTCATGATACCTTTATCGATAGGAATTATTCGATATCGACTACCTTTAACGAAAAAATTATTATTAATAATTCTTTATTATTATTGAAATATACTATTAAATTATAATTTTATGCTAATTATCACTCACTATTATTATAACATATAACTAGTAAATTACACTTTATGCTAATTATTTTCACTCAAAAAGAACATGGCATGGTCCACTGTAATAAGTTGCAGTTATGCCGATTTTGGTATTTTAACCATTTAATCGCAAATTGTATAGCGGGCCCATCTTCAATTCTGAAATACCACCTGGTTTGAATTTGCAGAACTTTGCACAGGGTGGACATGCTTATGGTTTTCTGGACCTCCCCTGAAAAAATCAGCTTTCTACTATTTTTTTTCTAGGTTTTCGTTTTAAATTTTTACTGATGCTCCAGTACTATAACTCGACAGTCCGGAGTGGTTGCTTCCTCATCGTCACAATCAGCAGACACCGGTAACTGTCACCCCATGAGGCGGGTCACACGCAACCCGCGAACTAACACCTGGTTACCCATTCACTACTAGGTGGACAGGGCTCCGGGTGTAAGAGACCGCCCATCTGTCCCTCGTCCTGGCCGGGATTTTTCGACCAGCATCTCTCAATTGTTAACTGAAGGCGCGCTAGACCACTGCGCCATGGCTACCACCCTGTTTGATGCGCATGGAATAAGTCAAGTGGCTGTTGTAGTCACGCAGTGTTTAGGGCGGTCTCTGCTTTGTTAGAGTGTTTCTGGTAATTTGTTGCATATGAAGGGGTTTGATGGGGGTGGAATGGATGGTGCAAGATGCGGAATAAAATTAATTTAGTATGCTTACCTAAGTTTATCCTTTGTCAATGACCATTTTCTATAAACTCCTTACAGAAAGTTTCGCCATAAGACGCATACTTACTTTCATTCGCATCGTCTTCTACGACCACAGAAATTCTTATTTTCCACCATTACATCTTGCTTTGGAAGTACTTCCAAAGAAAGAAAAAAGCTATCATCCGTAAGATAAATATATCGCCACCTGCATTATGCTCCAGGCCCCATATATTCCGAATTATACATCCACTACTGATTTGTTATGTGCACTGAAGAATGATACACAGTAGTTTTTATATCATGGAACTGTATAATCTACCCTGTTTTCGTGTTTGTTTTTATGCTTTTTTTGCAGTATATACGGTTTCAAATCTCGCTACCCGTTTTTTTTTTTCGGGGACGACGACGGCGGGAGGAACACTCGGAACATATACAACACTACTGGTGATCTTATGTAGGTCGACCACTTCGGTTTGAATATTTTTGTATTTTTGTTCATTTATAGCCCTAATATGACACAGAGAAGACACAATGACACAGACTCTCCAGATAGCCCTTCTAACTTTCCCCTGAAATCATGGATGTAAGAAATGTAAGTATTATAACGCCACCAAAAGTCTGTACAATCGAAAAAAACTTGTCCTGGTGACTTAGTGTTATCTACGGTAGTGTTTTTTTTATACTTATAAGGAACTATTTCTTATCATCTAACCAAATCAAGCGATGGGGGTGAAGAGAAGGTAATTTCCTACGAGAAAGACAGAAGGCAGAGAAGAGCCATAGTATTCAGCCCGTGTGGGAGTATGCGCTTCCTTCGGTAGCCAGTGCCCGCAGTGGTAACCGCGCTCAGTTCACAACTGAGAGATGCTGCATTGCCATGGGGGTTCGAATCACGGCCCAGGAAGAGGCAGGATGGGCGGTCTCCTTACACCCGAAGCCCCTGTCCACCCTAGCAGTGAAATGGTACCAGGTGTTAGCCGGGGGGTTTTGGTGCCCCGCTCCTGGGGTAAGTACCGGTGTTCTGCCCTTGCCGTATGGTGCTATGTTTTTGGCCACCAGGGCAGACATTCTGGAGAGATAAAGGCCACAGTGTTCGCTCAACAACATCCCTCTATTTCTACCCCGGAGCTAGTGGGTATTCCGGTACGAGACATGGCAGTAGCGGCACATGGTTTTCTATGGCAACCGATAGCTTATTGGCTTGAGCGACGCAAATGACACGTCACAGCCTCGCCAGCGAATCACCATTGTGTAAAAACAAATGTGCCAGCCAATCAGATTGTGTCTCACACGTGTCAGCCAATCACAAGGCAGCAGCTGCGCCTGCGATTTTCAAAGTGTTTGTATTTATTTTCTAATTTTCTGCTTATTCCTCATTCTTCATCCCCTGGGTCACTTCGTTCGCTCAACACTTGTTTCTACGTCCATCATACACGAGGGTAATACGCCAGTGGCTTGTACTTCCTTGTATTCTAAGCTATTAATTATTCCTTCAGAGTAATAGGGCGCTCTTCTTCTTCTTGTGACTTTTTCGCTTGATATCTATCTATTCGTAGCTCGCCTTCCTTTAGTGTTTGGGGGAAGCCACCACCCCGGGAGGCGGGTCCCAAACCCCCGGCTACACCCGGTACCCATTCACTGCTGGGTGGACAGGGCTCGGGTTTTAAACGTGATGAAAAGTGGCAAAAGACACATACCTTCGTCTGCCTACGGAGCCGTGGCGTGGTGGTGTCTGGCATCGCTAGTCGCCTACCCGCGCGGTTTAGATGCCACAGCTCACCACTCCTTGTCCCATCACCCCCCAAAACAATATCACCAAAGCGTCTGGGTTGTTATATGGCCTATTTTGTTTTATACGTCTTGCCCTGTTTCATTCTTGAGTCAGAAAATATCATATATGCTCATTATGAGTAGTTTTTATGTATGTTGCGTCCTTCACACCACCCTATAGGCAGTTGCTGTTTTAACAACTTAACGTCTTTAAGTCGTCATCCTCTCCCCGTGTATACCAAAACAGCTGATGACAGTTGCTAAGTTGTAAGCATGGACGTTAGCGTCCCTCGAATAATGGCCCCAAGGCAGACATTCATAAGAGTTAACGGCCACGGTTGTTCGCTCAACAACATCCCCTCCTATTTTCTACACCCCGGCGTTAGTGGACTTGACTGCTATACAGATACGAGACATGGCAGTGGCGGTACATGGTTTCCTGATAGCTGAGTGCTGGAGCGACTACAGATGACGTCACAGCCTCGCAGTGAATCCCAATTGTGTAAAAACAACGTCCAGCCAATTCAGATTGTGTCTCAAACGTTTCAGCCCAATTCACAATGCCAGCAGAACCGCGGCCTGCATTGCAGCATTATCAAGGTCCGTTTGTACTGTATTTATATTCTCAGCCGTATTCCATCATTCCTTCATCCCCTGTTCACCTCCGTCCGCTTTTCAACACTTGTTTCTAAAATCCACATACCGCGGTCAGACACCGGTCGGGCTTGTACTTCCATTGTATGCTAGCTATTCATTATTCCTTCCGAGTAAGAAGCCGTCTTCTTCTTCCTCTTTTGACTTCTTTTCGGTAATATATCGCTTCGTAGATATCCGTAGTCACCAAGGAGGGATGAATGGCAGGTAAAGGTTGAGCATGGTGGTACACGCCAAAGGAGAAAAGGTAAACTGGATGACCATATTGTGTGCACGAACGCATTTCAGGTCTCTCGGGGCTGCAAGGGAAGGAAGATAACGGAGGTAAGGAGTGGACGATAACATCATCACCCGAGGTAAAATCTTGGTTGTTGGTGACAGTCATGGTTGAGACATCTCGACAGCAGTTTCTGTGACAGGGAAGGGATGCGCAATGAAGTCGGTGAGCTACCCCAGGGAAGGGGGATTAGGCTATGTTATGATCAGATAGTTGAGGTGCATGGCGGATCAAGGGAAAAAGCCCATCGTCTGCCTGAGTGCTGGGGGAAATGATGTTTGAGTGTGTAAGAAAGTGAGGACTTGCTACGGCGGTTCAAGGAAGCTGTAGGTAAAGTTAGGGACAGGGTGGGTTCCCTGATGGTGGTAGTGGTGTCCTTCCAAGACGCTTTGTTTGGACGACTTGTGGTACTCCGGTCTATTGCCTTTTTGATTGGCCGCTGCACTTTATGCAAAGCAATGGGGGGTTGGGCCTTTGTAAGACAGCTTGGGACCTCTTTTTCGGGCTAAACCCACTCTACCGCAGGGATGGGGTGCACTTTTCGAGGAAAGGGTTTTCAATCTTGTCTGATCCCTTGAGGTGAGGTAGTTGCACTGCAGCCTTTTTTTAAGATAGAGAACCGGTGATAGACACTGATCGGGGTTTAGGGAAACTTTGGCGACACTAGGAGGGAGTTGTCAGAAGGCAGGAACTAAAGTGATTCGTAAGAAAGAGAGAGGAGGGTTTAGTTAGAAAGATAGGGCAAATGTACAACAATAAGAGGAGCTGCTTGAAGGTTCTACTATACAAACTGTAGGAGTATTTTAACAAGATAGATTTTTCCTGAGAGGAATAATATTGTAGAGGAATTTTGATACAATAGCATTAACAGAAACAGGTTGGATATGTCAAAAGGTATTTGATCCGGAAGTCGAGATAGCTGGGTATAAGCTATTTCACAAGGACAGAGTCGGCAGGCTAAGTGGAGGAGTTGCCGCTTTAATTCAAGAGATGCATTGCAGTGTTTGTGGTTTTAATAAAGTTTATAAAAACGATACAGCATGAGTCTATATTGGGTAGAGGTTACGGAGGGAACTGAGAAATGGTTTTTGGGTTAGTTGTATAGCCTCCAAATTATGTAAAGAGGATTCAGCTCCTATATGGGAAGAAATAAGCAAGCCTGCAGAATATAATCACTTGCGTGGTGGTAGATTTTTAAATCTTAGGAATATGACTTGATTTAAATACGATAGGTGACAGCGACGCAGGATTCCTTGTTAAATATATCCAGGATAACTTCCCTAAGTTCAAGCATCAAGAACCTCTCAGAGGGGAAACAATATTCTAGATCGATTGCTGACAAATAAGAGACAATTTAGTTACTATGTGGAGGTCGGTTGGAATTTAGATAATAACGACCATTATGAGATCAGATTTAGCTCAAATGGGAAGTTGGAAAAATAAGTGGCAATATAAGCATCGAATACCTAATTTCAGAAAGTCCAATGATGCCCAGGATATACCAAGACACTTGGAGGTTATTAATAAAAGGTGTGGGATGGAGGGGAAGAAATTTTCCCCGAGATAAGACAGGGCGTTGACAGCTGGAAAGGCCCGTATTGATGGGATTAGAAAGGCACCTGGAGGTTATTGGCGCACGTTATTATGGTAGTGAGGTCCGGGGCTGAGGAGGTAATTAGAGCGGTTTAGGCAGGGAAGTGAGGTCCGGGGATGAAGAGGTTATTAGACAGGGTTAGAAATGGAAGTGAGGTAGGGGCTGAGAGGATTATACCTCATTGTAAGGAATATAATTTGGCGGACAGAAAGAAATATCCTATAGGGAAATAAGGTCCAGAATAGTGGATCCAAATGATGACCACTAATTTAAAACACACATTGGAGTAAAAAGAAACATTTTTTATTTAAGGTTCAAGGCAGGATTGTAAGCAAGAACTGTTAATAACGTGATGGCAGGACAGTGGAAGAATTAACTCGAGTTCCAAGAACAATTATGAGATTAAAGTAGCAGGACACAGGCGAAAAAGATGATCCAAAGGGGTTCTATCAGGTAATAAAAAACAAGCAGAACAAGGGATGTAGTTGGGCCGTTAGGTCAGGACGGGTGAGGTCGTTAAATACGGATGATGATATGGTGTAAAAGTCTAAATGATTATTTCCCTAAGTGTTTTAATGGAGGAGGATACACAGACGATACCTAATAGTGACACAGATGTTTCAAAGTAAGCGATGAGGAGAAACTCCAAAATATTGTGAATAACTAGGAAATGGTGGAAGAAGGGTATAGATCAAATGAAAATTTTTAAATCGCCAGGACCAGATGATGTATCCCAGGGTATTAAGGATGCAAGGGGTTGTTAGTGAGTTCGTTAGTGCACTTTTTATGAAATCGTTTGAGATAGGGCGATGTACCATTATTGTGGAGGAAAGAAAATGTTGTTCCCATATCTGTAAGAAGGGAGACGAGGACTAAAGTCAATTATTGACCCGTAAGTCTGAACGTCAGTGTGCGTAAATTATTGGAATATATTATTGGCAAAAAACATTAGAGAGCCACTTAAAATAAACATAGTTTGATCACTGATTCACAACATGGATTCCCAAGGTAGGTCCATGTCTCCCAATTTTTATTGATTTTTATAGGAATAGTTTATGAGACGGGCAGATAATGATTAAGGATTATATATAATATATCTGGAACTTTTAGTAGGCATTTGACAAAGTACACCCGAGCGACTCTTAAATAAGGTTTAAGGTTCATGGAATAGATGGGAGGTTTCTTCATTGGATCAGAGCTTGGCTAAGTACATCAGGCAACAAAGGGTTACATTCATGGTTCTAATTGAATGGGACTGGTCACAAATAGAGTTCACAAGGGTCTGTTTTGGGTCCTTACTATCTTTGATTTACATCACGACTTGGATAGTGGATTAGCAGTGATATCAGCAAGTTTGCTTATGATACTACTAAGTTAGGGTAGGATTATTGTTCACAGTCTGATTAACCATATTGCAAGGGTGCTTAGATAAACTTAACGAATGGCTGTCCAGATGGCAGATGGAATTTAATATTGATAATGCAGCGTGCGTTGTGAATGTTTGTAGAAAAAACCCTGGTATGATACACCATAAGCAATGTACGCTGAAAGATCAGCAGGTGAAAAAGATCTTGGAGTGAGGGTGGCCCAGACCCCGACCTAGGAAACAATGTATTGAGGCCAGAAATTAGAGCTAATAGAGTATTAGGATTCATTACCAGAAGTGTTAAAGTAAAAAGTGCGGAAGTTATTATAAAGCTTTATCTGGCTCTAGTCAGTCTTTCACCTAACTATGCGGTTCAAGTTTTGTCTCCATATTAACCGGATGGATATAGCCACTTGTTAGAAACAGTGCGGAGAAAGATGACCAAAATGATACAAGAGATGCGTAACTTTAGTTATGAGGGGAGATTGAAGTATTAAAATTACACTCACGTCGAGAGACGCCAGAGTTGAGGGGCGATCTGATAGAAGTTTTTAAGTGGATAAGGGATTTAAATAAAGGAGAGGTAGGAAAAGTTCTTACTGCTTTTAACCAGGGTAGAACAAGACGTAACGGATTCAAGCTGGAAAAGCGTAGATTTAGAAAGGAAATAGGGAAAAACTGGTTCACAAATAGGGTGGTGAATGAATGGAATGGTCTCAGTAGACATGTAGTTAGTGCGGAGTCATTAGGGAGCTTTAAAGAGGGGCTGGATAGGTTCATGGATGGGGATGAAAGGTGGATGTAGGTGTGTTAGGTGACAGGAACTACCACGTGTAGGCCTCGCGGCCTCTTGTAGCTTCCTTATTTTCTTATGTTCTTATATCTTTCTCCTAGTGTTGGGGGAAGCCACCACCCCGGGAGGCGGGTCACAAATCCCCGGCTAACACCCGGTGCCCATTCACTGTTGGGTGGACAAGGGCTCGGGTTTTAAACAAGGAAAAGTGGCAGGACACATACCTTCAGTCTGCCGCGGAGCCGTGCGTGGTGGTGTCTGGCATCGCTAGTCGCTACCCGGTGTCGTGTGGGCAAGTGTCTGTTTACGAGGGAACGTCTGTTTACTAACAAGGGGGAAGAAAATGGGAATATTTACTTGTTGATCAACAAGGCACGTCCAGGTGTCCTACGACAACAATCCCGTCTTTATTTATAAGCAGGGGAAGAGTTAACAAGAGGCGTTTTCTGCGGGGATCCTGATTGCAACCGAAATTTTTCGTTTGCTCAAATTTCGATCCCTGTTCAACCATCCAGGGAAGATGATTGGCCCGACCCGCAATCATTTGTTGTTGTTGTTGTGACAGTTTGCAATCGAAAATTTTCCGATTGCAACCAAAAATCCCCCGCAGAAAACGCCCAATTAAGGTTTTTTAACGAAGGAGACGAAGTGGAAGAGGACTTTCCTTTCCCTTCTCTCTCTCTCTCTCTCTCTCTCTCTCCTCTCCCTCCTCTCTCTCTCTCTCTTCTCTCTCTCCTCTCTCTCTCTCTCTCTCTCTTCTCTCTCCTCCACTCTCTCTCTCTCTCTCTCCTCTCTATCTCTCTCTCTCTCTCTCTCTCTCATCTCTCTTCTCTCTCTCTTCTCCTCTCTCTCTCTCTCTCGCTCTCTCTCTCTCTCTCTCTCTCTCTCCTCTCCTCTCTCTCTCCTCTCTCTCCCCCTCCCCTTCTCTCTCTCTCCCCTCCTTCTCCTCCTCCTCTCCTCTCTTCTCATCTCTCTCTTTTCCTCATTCTCCTCTCCCTCTCTCTCTTTCTCTCTCTCTCTCTTCTCCCTCTCTCTCTCTCCTCTCTCTTCTCTCTCTCCTCCCTCTCCTCCCTCTCTCCTCTCTCTCTCTTCCTCTCCCCCCCCCTTTTTCTCTCTCCTCTCTTCTCCTCCTTTTCTCTCTCTCTCTCTCTCTCTCCCTCCTCTCTCTCTTCTCCCTTCCCCTCTCTCTCCTTTCCTTCCTTCTCTCTCTCCTTTCATCTCCTCTCCTCTTTTAAAACCGACTTATATTATATTATATAATATATTGTGTTCGTGTTTGTGTGTGTGTGTGTGTGTGTGTGTTGTTGTATGTGTGTGTGTGTATGTGGTGTTGGTGTGTGTGTATGTATTTGTGTGTGTTGTGTGTGTGTGTGTGTGTGTGTGTGTGTGTGTGTGTGTGTGTGTGTGTGTATGTATGTATGTGTGTGTGTGTGTGTATTAGTGATGGACCGAATGTCGATTTTCCGTATTAGCGAAAGCGAATGTGAATGCGAATATTTGGTTTTGATATTTGCGAATGCGAATGCGAATTGCGAATATTACATAACTTTTCATTTACTACGCAATTTTTTATAACATACAGGTAACTGAAATATTTCGTATGTATTGTAAGAGTTCAGACATAAAAAAATTAATGTCTAATGTAAATTCCATTCAATTTTCTATGTTGCCAGCTTGCGGGACGAGGACCCACTCTTACACGAATATTTACATGATAATATCTTGCATGAATAATTAGTATTAACTAATATATCAATAACTATTATTGCAGAGTTTACACTGTGCAATATCACTGGAGAAAATCTCGAAATAATCCCAAACCACACTGTTGTGACTGGACGTCATTACGCAGTCGGTTCCTGCAACACTGTTCTCTTTCAAAGAAAGTTGATTGTGCTCGTGGGTGAAAGAGAAGATGCTTAAATACTTACTTACACAATTACTTACTATTACACAATTACTTACACATTATAGAGCACGAGGCAAGCAATGAGTTGAGTTAATTAACAGTGACCTTGAGAGAAGGGGCTGCTTTACTCTGTTGCAGGTGGAGAATGGAGTTATGTTCAAGGAACCAGGGCCCTTGGCTACCACTACGCCCCTCACCTCATTCTTGTAATTAATGCTGGGCTAAACTTTAATTTATTTAATGTTTTGCTTGTGTAATATTATGTTCACTTGTTATTTCTCCTTTTTTTGTAAGTTTTATTGATTTGGAAAAATATTCGCATATTCGCAAACAACTACGAGTGGGAGTGCGAATGCGAATGTGAATATTGAAAAAAAACATGCGAATATTCGCAATTGCGAAATGCGAATGCGAATATTCGGTCCATCACTTGTGTTATATATGTGTTTTGTATGTTGTGTGTGTATGTGTGAGGCGTGTGTGTGTGTGTGTGTTTTTGGGTGTGTTTTATGTATGTGTGGGTAGTGCATGTGTGTATGAAATGTGTGTGTGTATGTATGTGTTTGTAGTAGGTGTGATGTGTGTTGTTGTAGTGTGGTGTGGGGGTGTGTATTATGTGTTGGTGTATGTGTGTGTGAGTGCATGTGTGTATGTATGTGTGTGTGTAATGTTATTGTTTGAAATGGGGTTGTGTTTTATGTGCATGTGTGAGTGGTGTGGGGTGTGTTTGTATGTATGTATGTTTTGTGTGTTTATATGCGTGTGAGTGCATGTGTGTATTATGTGTGTGTGTGTGTGTAGTATGTGTTTGTGTGTGTGTATTGTGTGTGGGGTGTGTTTTATTCATCTAGTTGTTTTTTACAGGGCCTGAGCACGCTCGTATGGCCCCGTCTCCATATCAACATTTTTATGATTCACCCTTTATTTCTTAGTGTTGGCTGAAGCCACCACCCCGGGAGGCGGGTCCAAACCCTGGCTAACACCCGGTACCCATTCACTGCTGGGGGGACAGGGGCTCGGGTTTTAACGAAACAACCCATCTGTTTCCACT
>JACEEZ010005748.1:17500-55000 GCA_016584305.1 Chionoecetes opilio | reverse complement strand
CTCTCCTCTCTCTCTCTCTCTCTTCTCTCTTCTCTTTTCTCTCCTTTTCTCTCTCCTTTCTCTCTCTCTCTCATCTCTCGTGGGACAGTGTACTGGGCCACTTGGCCTCCTATATGCAGACGCAATAAGGTGGATTGAGAAACTGTGGTGTTTAGTATGTATGTAGGTGTTCTTCTCTTCCTTTCTCTCCTTTCTCCTCCTTTCTCTCTCTCTCTCATCTCTCGTGGGACAGTGTACTGGGGCCACTTGCCCTCCTATATGCAGACGCAATAAGGTGGATTGAGAAACTGTGGGTGTTTAGGTATATATATCACGAGTCACGAGTTTCATGAAGGACATCAAGAATCTTCTTATTAGTCACCTCTACCAACCATTGCTCGCAGGGTGATAAGCAGTATGAAGTTTGCTTAATCTGAACTGCTCACAGATGTATGAAGAATTTGATTAGCAAATTCAGGGCCATTATCTGAAATCTGCACTCTAGAAGTTGTGTAGGGGCAAATTACATTTGAAGCTAGAGCATGAGCAACCGTTATAGCAGACTTGTTAGGCAAGGGAACTAGAATCACAAAACGTGTGAAGTGATCTACACATACTATACATATGGTGACCCTTGATGACTTCGAGGAAGCTGCAATAAGTCGATGCCTACGGTGTCAAAGGACGACTCAGGTAAAGGATATTCAAGGATAGGAGCAGTTTTCGTATTACCCTTGGTTTGTGCACATGAACGACAATTGTTACATGTTTCTCTGCATCGATGCGCATGGTAGCCAATAAAACTTACGACGTGCAGCGGACAGGTTCTGTCTCTACCTGGAATGTCCTGCTTGAGGCATGTCGTGAATGATTTTTAAGCAGTTTCCACTAGGACTGGTAGGAATAACTAGTTGAGTAACCGTGTTCTCTGTCCATAGTGACCTTACGACAAGGACTTCCTCAACTAGTGAAAACTGTATAAGTGGAACTGACAATTTAGGCAATAAAGATTCATCTCCAGACTCTAGTGCATACATCACTTTCGACCACACAGGATCTGGCGTTGAGCATTCGATAAGTCTTGTAGAGAGAATTTGACGTGTCTGCAGAGCACTTGATGTCGATAAGTGGATTTCACAAGTTCCCAAGTTTGAAAAGAGGAATGTGGATGTATTTTTTCGCTAGTTTTGAGAAACTTGAAGCGTCTGAGAGCACTGCTACTGGAATTTTGCGTGAAAGTGCGTCTGCTACATGATTTTTATTTCCAGGTACATATTTGATAGTAGGATCAAATTCCTGAATGGTGATGAACCACCTGGCCACACGGCCACAAAGGTTTTTCCCTTTAAAGAGATTCAGCACCGCAGTGTGATCGTGTGAACTGTAATGGGGTAACCATAGATAATTTCCTTAAAGTGCTTAAGAGCCCACACCACAGCAAGAGCTTCAAGGTGAGTTACTGAGTACCGTGACTCTACATCATTAAGCACTCTACTGGCATATGCAACAACACGAGGGCGTTTCCCTTCAACTGTTTGCATAAAACCGCTCCCACGCCTAGTGCCGAAGCATCTGTCACAAGAGTGAAAGGCATATGGTAGTCAGGAAATGTAAGAATTGGCGCATGTGTAAGTGCCTGTCTCAAAGTATCAAAACTTTGTTTTTGGGGGACCATTCCAGCGAAAGGAACATCCTTTTTCAAGAGTCGTGTCAGAGGACTAGCAATCGAAGCATAGTTCTTCACAAAGGCACGATAGTACCCGACAACCCGAGAAAGACCGTACCTTTTCAGTGGTGGTAGGGGTTGGGAAATTCTTGACGGCTTTGATTTTACAATCCAACGTGTGGATTCCATCCTTGCCGACAGCATGGCCTAAAAAGTCAATGCGTGACTTGAGAAAACTGCATTTGCGCAAAGTTAAGTTTAAGGCCAGCCTCAGTAAGTTTCTGAAACACAAGGGAAAGTTTCTCAAAGTGACTGGATAAGTCTTTGGAGACAAGTATGAGGTCGTCCATGTAGACGAACAAACCATGACCTATGATGCCGTGAAACAAGTTGTTTACTAAACGTTGGCATGTAAGAGGTGAGTTCTCAAACCCATAGGACATCTCAGCCATTCATAATGAGCATTATTTGTTGAGAAGGCAGTTATTTCCCGCGATTTCTCTTCTAACGGAATCTGCCAGAAACCAGACTTGAGGTCCAAACTGGTAAAAACTGAAATTATCCTTCCTATAGACTGCAAAAGGTCTCTCAAAACAGGGAGTGGATAGTGATCGGTACATTTAAATTGTTAACTTTCCTGAAGTCGAGCACAGGGCCGATATCCCCATCATTTTCTTCACCAATAAAACAAGGGTGGGGTTCCAAGGAGAATAGAGACTCATGTATTATTCCATTCATCCAACATGTCCGTTATCATCCCTCTACCACAGCTCTTTGGCTATGAGGCATACGATAAGAAGGTACATACGAAGGCTGTGCATCATGTGTGAGCACAAATGTTTGCGTGATTTTGTCTTTTACTTCCGCAAGGGTGTGTGACCCTGTAACATTTGTGACAACGCGTCGCTTATAATAGTATCGGACAAAGACACAAAAATATAATAGTGTCGGACGAAGACACGAAATAACTGTCGACAAGAGTATCTGTACTCTTTTAAAGCGAGTCGAACAGAACAAAATGGAGTGTCGGCCACAACACTAAATAACTGCCGACAAGAGTATCTTGTACTCCCTAACGAGTCGAACAGAACAAAATGGAGTGTCGGGCAAAGACACTAACTAACTGCCGACAAGAGCATCGTGTACTCTCATAACGAGTCGACCAGAACAAAATGGAGTGTCGGCCACAACACTAAATAACTGCCGACAAGAGCATCGTGTACTCTCATAACGAGTCGAACAGAACTAAATGGAGTGTCGGGCAAAAGACACTAACTAAACCTGCCGAAAAGAGCATCGTGTACTCTCATAACGAGTCGACCAGAACAAAATGGAGTGTCGGCCACAACACTAAATAACTGCCGACAAGAGCATCGTGTACTCTCATAACGAGTCGAAGAGAACTAAATGGAGTGTCGGGCAAAGACACTAACTAACTGCCGACAAGAGCATCGTGTACTCTCATAACGAGTCGAAGAGAACTAAATGGAGTGTCGGGCAAAGACACTAACTAACTGCCGACAAGAGTATCGTGTACTCTCATAACGAGTCGAAGAGAACTAAATGGAGTGTCGGGCAAAGACACTAACTAACTGCCGACAAGAGTATCGTGTACTCTCATAACGAGTCGAACAGAACTAAATGGAGTGTCGGGCAAAGACACTAACTAACTGCCGACAAGAGTATCGTGTACTCTCATAACGAGTCGAAGAGAACTAAATGGGGCCAATATTTGGTCTCCCACGACAACAGCGGACACCAACGAACCTTTAGGGGAAACTGAACGTTTCGTTTCCCCCACTAGTAAAGCAGTCATGGCCTATACTAGCAGAAACGGCTTGCTGGTCACTGTTTGGAAAAATCAGAGGGTTATTAAACAATGGAGCTGAACTTGTCATTGCGGGGAAGAGAACGCCATCTAATGAAATTGCTTGGTGCTGTGGAATTACATCAATGTGATGGGTAGCAAGTGATTCTAAACCCAAAAGACCATCACAATTTAAAACAAAACTTGGTGTTACTATAAACTGTATGTTTAAGACTTTAGAACTAGGAGCAAGGCATAGAGGAAGGGTCACAGTGCCCATCGCCTCTAGTGTAAGACCTTGAACACTTTGTAGAGTGGCTGTAGAAGGTAAGCACACTCACTAAGAATATTACCTGAAGCACCTGTGTCCACTCCAAGAGCAATAGAACTGTCTCGAGTGAAACACTGAATTGTCATCATAGAAAGACACGCCGCTATAATAGATGGGACTATGCAAGACTGTGTCTGTGACTTTGTGTCTGAAACTAATCTGGGTTTCTTTAAACCCTGCGCGAATCTTCCCCCGACTGCTGATATCCATATCCATTTTTCGCTTGTATCCCAGCTTATGACACACGCTTTTATCACAGCTTAGGACTCACGCTTTCATCACAGCTTATAAGGATGAATGAATTTGAGTCTCCCTTGACACCGCCTCCACGGACTCATTTTGTGAAAATGAACTTTTAGGCATCACACGTAGCCGCTTAGGGATTTCAGTAGTCACTTCTAGGTTATCCCCTGGCTTAAAATCAAGAGATGAAACGATACGACGCTCTTGTGGAGTTAAGAAGGTGATATCATACTGAAAATCTAGAATCAGTTTAAATCTATCTACTGACAGCTGGCCACTTTCGAACCATGAAGTTCAAAGTTCAATTCAAAGCCTCCATAGCTTCAGAAGCTATATTAGCAGCACGTGCCTGACCTCTCAGCCTGCCAGCACTACCCAACTGCGTGGAATATTAGCAGTAATACTAACTTCAACCTCTTCCGGCGACGACATATATAAGGAGTAATAACATATATGAGCCACTCCTCAACGACATTTGCTATTACAATTAGCATAAATGACCTCCCTAACTACACTGAGGTCCCTCCTACACCACTGACAACACCCATTACACTTACAAAAAAACTTGAAGGCGCTCCTACAACTTTACAACTTTTGACTATATTTTCATGAAACAATAACAACCACAGATAACTAGAAGAGAAACTCACAGAAAACCTGTGTAAAGAAAACACTACGTTTATGAGTTGTCAGGGTAACTGAACCAAAAATTAGAAATTGAACAAAATGTATCCCACTCTCTATTGAAAACGAACTTTTCGAAGGTTAACTGTGCCAAAAACACAACTTATAAGTAAAGTTTAAGAAATTACTTCACACTTTCACTTTATACCTGTTCACAAATTACTGAACTTACTACACAGTACTATTCTAAGAAAGAAGTTTGTGTTGTCTGTGCAATCACTTAACACATTAATAATGTTACCATGTGGAATAATATTTATCACTCATTACCTTGCCACCCGTGCCTTATCTCACGTGTCTGGCAACTGAACACTTTCTCCCTCCCTGGCAAGATATGTAACTCTCTCCTCTTCCTCACAATTTCACCACTTTGGCGAGTTGTGGCAACTCTTTCCCCCCTCTTCCCTGGCACTTTTCAGCCATTCAGAGCGCGACGCTTTCAAAAGCCCGGGAAGATCCCTGGGGCCGGAGCCAGTAAAACTCAAGGAAACCTGTGACGCATTTTCTAGCCACTCACCGTCTCAATACGCCGTGACGTCACTTGAAGCACGAATCACAGAGCAAGAGTGCTCTGACGTCACCCCTTATAGCGCACAACAAATTTACCTTGATCTTGATTTGGGAGTCACCCAGCAGATGCTGTCAGTGAAGCCTTGGGTCCGGCGTTCTCCCACACATGTAATCTGTTGGGAGAGAAACAAAAGGGGGAAGCAAAACTAGGGATTTCTTTTTCCCCTCCTTCTCTCTCTCTGCATCACATTCATACGGGGTCCCCATCACTGAGGGCCCCCTGCCTCTCATGCTCTCTCCTACGTGCTCTCCAAGAGTTCTCCAAGAATTTTTTACACTCTCAATCACACGACTGTCACTCCTCCACTCAGCACACAACCCCAGCAGGTACTCCATCTCCACTCTCCTGTCTCTCATCTCTCGCCATTCTTCCACTCCGACCTCTCCTACCACTACCTCCAACATCTGTGTTTTTAGCATACTCATACCGTTCACATTCCAGCATCAAGTGCTCCACGGTTTCATCCACTCCTGTCACACACATCTCACACACCTTGCTGCCATCATTCTTCCATCTGTTTCATACGACTATTTACCTCCAGCGACTTTGTCCTGGCTCTGAAGAGTAGGTCCCCTCCATAGCCACCATCATAGAACCTTTCATACCGTGGCTGGTCCTTTCTCCTGTACCATTCCAGTGTTGATTTCTCACTCATTCCCCTCAGCCATTCTTCTTTCCCTTTCTCTTCCACTCTCCTATTTATTTCCTTTTTGCATACAGCCATACTCCCATGTCTCATCACTCCTGTCACAAACATTCCAGTTCACCTGTCCATCTTTCCACTTTTACTGAGTTTTTTCATCCACTTCCCATACATATTCCAGTCCCAAACCTTGCTTGCCCATTTGCTGTCATCCATTCGTTGCAGTCTAGCTCTGGGACCTCAGTCCTGCCTTTGCTATCCTCTCTCTGAACGTGCTCCATCCCATGTCTCCTCTAATCGCTTCCACTGCCACATACCTATTGGCTCCTAATGCTATTCTGCCTGCTTTGTTCTGTGTTTACTTCCAATCTGTCCAACTCCTCCCTAGACCACACCATTGTTTCCAGGCCATACATAATGCTAGGGACTGGCCACCCTTCCATAGTCCTCTCACCACTTCATACTTGTTGGCCCGACATCTTGCCACACTGCCTAGCCTTCCAACCCACGGTTGGCTCTAGCTATCCTCTCATGTTTAGTTTTCTCACAGCCTTTATCATCCAACCAAATACCCAGATACTTGTACTCTTTCGTTCTCTTTATTTCATTCCCACCCACCATCCAAATACTGTCATCATCAGAGTCATCCCCATTCACCACCAACACTTGACTCTTCTCCTTACTGAGCCTATCGTTGAAGTCCCTTCCATACTCAGTCACAGCATTCAGCATCTCTTGTAGCTCATTGTGGTTTTCACTAAGGATCACCACATCATCTGCATACATCAGTACACTCAACACTTCATCTCCAATTTTCACACCCAGACCTGTACGCTTCACTCTCCACTGCCATTTCCTCAACATATAACCAAAAAGTAGAGGAGAAAGGACACAGCCCTGTCTTACTCCTCTCTTACTATTCACCCATCCAGTTTCGAGGTCACCCATACTGAACTTGGCCTGTGTGTTCTCATACATACTGCTTATTATTTTAACAACCTTCTCACTCATTCCAAACGTCTCCAATACCTTACATAGCATTCTCCTATCCACTCTGTCATACGCTTTCTCAATATCTAGAAAGGCTAGATATTTCTTTCTTCCCTCCTTCCTTGTTCTCTCAAACACTTCATTCACTACAAACATATTGTCCTCACCTCTCCTGTCTTTTCTGAAACCATTCTGCTCTTCACCCATCACCTTATTTCTTTCCACAACTTCACCTAGTCTTTCATTCAGTACACCACAGAAAATCTTACATACCGTGTCACATACCGCTATTGGCCTGTAATTTTTAATCTCCTTCCTACTCTTGTGTCCTCCCTTATGTATGAGGGTCACTCTACTGTCATTCCAGGCACCAGGCACCCTTTCCTCTCTCCATATATGTCCAAACAACTCATGCATTCCCTCAATTACTCCCTCACCTCCCTCTCTATACAATTCATTCGGGATACCGTCCATTCCAGGGCCTTTCCATTTTCAGTTTTCTTTCATACCCTTCAATCTCATCCATTCTAATTTCTTCATCCATCATTTCCTCTATTTTCCTCCCTAAGGTGACGTTCCCTAAGTCACTATCAGGCTCATTCACACCTCCAATATCTTTCCAGAAGTCTTCTACAGCTCTGGCCATTTCCTTTTTCTCCCTTAGTGACCTGCCATTCACCACTAGTTCTTCTACATTTCCTGTATGCTTACTCTCTTCTCCTCTCAAGAACTTATACCATTCCCTACCTCCTTCCTCACCTTTTTCCCTAAGTTCTCTGATCACTTTTCTCTCTTCATTCACTCTTGCCTTCCTCACCAAGCATTTCACCTCCTTTGCTTACTCTTATACTCTTCCCATGCCCTTTCATACTCTATTCTTTCAGCTTCACTGTTTGACCTATTCTTTCCAGACTCCTACACTTCCTATTTGACTGTTTCCTTTCTTTTCCTGGCCTTGTCGATCTCATTGTTCCACCAACTCTTTCTTGTCCTGCCATTTGCTCTCTTACTTGTTCTGCCTATGCTCTCTTCTGCCACTTTGTTAAGCTTCCTTAACAATCTCTCATTCATCTCATCCACACCTCTCTCAGCCCTCAAACCATTCTCTCCCAGCTTCCAGTCCTCATTACTCACCACTTCTCTGAAATAATCCCAGTCTGCATCCAGTTTCCAACGTCCATTCCTCTCTTCTTTCACGTTCACTCTTTTTTCCTTCAAACACTCATACTCCATTACCATGACGTTATGGTCACTCGCTACGTCGATTGTCCTTTCCTCATCCACCCACATACTTCTCACCCGTTCTCTAGCCTTCCGGTTCACTAACATAAAGTCAATGGCAGATTCATTCTCCCTTCCACTCCAGGTCACTCTTCCTTCAGCCAGGGTCACATTCAAAATTTCTAATTCATTCTCCTCTGCAAAGTCAAGCAGCAATTGGCCATTTCCATTTACTTCCTCTCCCAACACACCAATGTGACCATTCATGTCTCCCATCACAATCACATTTTCACTTCTATTCTGTTCTACAACCCT
The DNA here is from genome assembly GCA_016584305.1 of Chionoecetes opilio. Classification (NCBI taxonomy): domain Eukaryota; kingdom Metazoa; phylum Arthropoda; class Malacostraca; order Decapoda; family Majidae; genus Chionoecetes; species Chionoecetes opilio. Next base: position 46,550 of record JACEEZ010005748.1, on the reverse strand, counting down.
TTGCACAATTCTATACTTCCTTTCATTCTCGGCTCTCGCTCCTGTTCCTTCCACTGTCATGTAACACACTATCACCAAGATCCTTTCTCTTCCCTTTCGCACCTTATATTCCAGACGTACTGCCATGATATCCTCACCCATTTCACACCCTCCTACATCTAGCTCCTCTACATCTATACCTGCTCCTGCACCTCTCTCTCCTCGATCACATAGGATCACAAAGGAAGGATTTTTTTTTTTACTAGTCACTTCTATCACTTCCTACCTGTTTATAAAACTGGGACAGTACTCACATTAGCACAGGTACTTAGCTGTCATTGGAGTACACTTAGGCTGAAGAAATTCCTGGGGTGAAGAGATTCTGATGAAGAAATGCTACAAGATTTCCCCCTTGTAGATGTGTGGAGAATTAATCCACTTGGAAGCGTGTGGAGCAGCAACCGTAGTAATCCACTTGAAGATGGAAGATGGCGTAGATGAATAATCCAAGTGAAGACGCGTAGATAAGTAATCCAGTGACGGCGCGTAGATGAACGAAACGAAACTCAGCCTCACAAGGTCGCCATTTCTCATTTGCCTCCTCGACGAAACAAAGTCCTTTACCGTCTACAAAAACAGCTTAACTAGGCAGAAGACAACAACTGGACACACTGCTCACTGTCACTAAGCCACACCACACTTTAGGCACTTAGAACCTTTCAAGAAGCGTGGAGAATTAGGTGGCTGTGTTTTTCGCGCTCACCACACAATGGCTGCCCGGAAAAACCAACCGTTTTTTTTTTTTCTTCCTAGTCTTTTTCTGATTAACCCACTTCGGAGAACGTAGGCTTGTTGTTCGCTGCCACCATGTGTACTGGGGCCACTTGGCCCTCCCTATATGCAGTCGCAATAAGGTGGATTGAGAAACTGTGGGTGTTTAGGTATATATAATCACCGAGTCGTACACTCAACGTCTATTCTGGACCAAGGGTCCCCAGTCACTGCTGGCTAACCGCGAGGCCCGCGGGCACATCCTCTGGCGGGAACATACGCCATTACGCCTCAGTTACCAATTAGGTTTTAACATGTGTCCTTTGTAAGAAGGCACCCTTAGATAAATCTACACATCATGTCTACATACAATATGTGCTAAATACCACCAGCACATCCGCTTTCCTCCACCAGTGCCCACCCACTAGGCGCTATTAAACTATCGCTATTATACTGAATTCGTACCGTAACACGTTTATTATGCAATGATGCCAGCAGTGGATGTTGCTGGTACATCTTTTTATTTCTGTTTATCATCAGAATCATGGGTATAATGCGAACACAGCCCTATACAAGACAGGAAAAACGCCCTTCCTCTTGCCTCGCCAGCTGAGTTTGTTTGTAAACAAAAAAAGGGGGTTTTTGCGTTCCATTTGTAACACGCGAACCCAGAACCAGGAACTGAACCCAACCCTGAACTGAAAGAACGGGTTTCCCTGGAACTTGGGCACAAATGGAAGAGGCCTCTATTGAAAACCCTAAGCTCAATTTTAGGAAGAAAATCTATAGGGTTATTAAACCGTAATTCCCAAAAAAGTGCCCTTGGAAGGGGAAGAAGGGGAAAGACATTTTACTATGGGAAGATCTTGCTATAAAAAAATTGGAGACTTGCCATTGCCTTTGGGGGGGGAAGAAGGGGAATAATTACAAATTAATAGTTTCCGGGCACTTTTTTGGGTATTTTTTCGGTAAGAGGTTTTCTCAAGATAATCAAACGTTACTCTTATCATAGAGTAATGTGAGCTATTGTTATTGCATTTAAACGGGGCATGCATGTATAAATATATATTTGAAAGCTTAGCATTTTCTGTGGGGAGGAATGACTAACCTCCCAGTGTTGATTTCAAGAATATGCGTGGTATTAGTTTTAATTTGGAATGCCCTTAACTTATATGACTGATTAGTGACGATATGTGACGTCCGCATTTTAAGACGAGAAATAGACCACTGTATACCGGTACAGGGGTCTATGGACGAGACCATGGTTTCCTGGCTGATTTCTATTTATTTTTTGATGAATATGACATACACATCTTGAGAATATTGCATTTTTTTTTTTTTTTAGTGGGATCGGACTTCAGGGCCCTCGTATATTGAGCCTTGGAAGATAGATTTCTGTCAGCCAGCACGGTCATTGCTACCAAAAATTTACTTTTTCCCTCCAATCTGAGACAATTTTTCATAATAGAATTATCACTTCAAATTAGTTTTGATAATTTTCTAGTTACTCTGGTATTTTTTCCTTGAAATGGCTTCTTAAGGGAGATAAACCCTCGTCAAAAAAAAAAAAAAAAAAAAAAAGATTTTTGACGCGAAATGGTTATCAGATTAATGCAATATATAGCCATAGCATTAAATAAATAGTTTTCGTCTTCAATCGAACGGGATGTCGTTAGACAAAAAATTAACGTATGTGGCAGTTTAGAGGGCTTATGGAACTGTCGCCGATATAGGAACGCTCGTCGAATCGCCAACCGAGAGCTCTCGCCGACGTGGAAATTTTGGCGACTTTCACTGGTAAAGCCCTCGCTCGTTCAGTAACCTAAGCTGGACATAGGTCAACTGGCCAACATAACCTAACCACATAACCTAACTCAAGATCAAGCCGACTCGCCGACGTTAAAAATTTGGGAACACTCGCCGACTTCGGCGAGAATTCCTACGGCGACAGTTATAGGTACCGTAGATAACACTAAAGTCGCCAAGATAACGTTTTTTTCGATGTAGCTACAGACGTGTGGTGGCGTTAATACTTGCATTTCTACATCCATGATTTCAGGAAAGTTAGAAGGGGCTATCTGGAGAGTCTTGTGTTATTTTGTGTCTTCATCTGTGTCATGTTATGGCTATAAATGAACAAATTAAAAAAATATCACCAGAGTGGCGACCAAACTAAAGTCGCCAGCTAGTGTTTATGTTCTGAGTGTCCTCCCGCCGTCGTCGTCGCCCGAAGAAAAAAAACGAGTAGCGAAATTTGAAACCGTATATATACTTGCAGATACAAAGCATAAAACTACGCTGAAACAGGGTAGATTATATATACAGTCATGATATAACTACTGTGTATCATCTTCAGTGGCACATACACATCGTAGAGGCTGTAATTCGTAATATATGGCGGCTGGCGACATTATTGCTTCTGGCGACTATTGTTTCTACGGTGGGGTTTTTTGAGCTATATGATATATGAGGCATTCAATTACGTACAGAAATTTTGTGGCAAGAGATGGGGCCCTAAACACCCTTTTTCAAAAATGCAATCTGCCCCAAACAGGCATCATATTCATCTGGTACACATCAAAATAGTTTTTTCCCTGAGCAAGATGTTGTATTCCGTAAATTTACTCATGATTAAACTGCATAAAGGCTATTTAATGGTCCTTCACATCAGTAATACAAAAGCAGAGCACATTATTCGATTCATGAAGGTTTTTCCTATGAAACAATAAAAACAGTATACCCTCTCCTACTTTAGCGGACAGTTCGTCACAAGCGACGAGATGTACACACGGTACACTGTGACAAGCGGTCCCGCTTTGTTGATCAACAAGTAAATATCCCCGTTTTCTTCCGCCTTTGTTAGTAAACAGACGTTCCCTCGTAGACAGACACTTGCCCCACACGACACCGGTGTCGTGTGGGGGAAATGTCTGTTATGAGGGAATGTCTGTTTACTAACAAAGCAAGAAAAAAGGTATTGAGGGGAACAATACTAATATTGACTTGATCAGCAAAGGCAGGTCCAGGCGTCTACGACAACAAACCCGTCTTTATTTATCATTAAAGGGGGGGGGGAGGCACGAAGTGGAACACTCGCCGACGTCGGCGAGAATTCCTATCGGCGACAGTTATAGGTATGGTTTTGAGCATATAAGATATATGAAGCATTCAATTTCGTACAGAAATGTCTTAACCATCCGTATATACCCCCATCTCCTGCTCAGAGGACATTTCTGTACGAAATTGAATGCCTCTTATATCATATATGCTCATAACCATACCTATAACTGTCGCCAATAGGAATTCTCGCCGACGTCGGCGAGTGTTCCACTTCGTGCCCCCCCCCCCTCCCCCATTAATGATAGATAAAGACGGGTTTGTTGTCGTAGTACGCCTGGACATGCCTTTGTTGATCAAGTCAATATTAGTAATTATTCCCCTCAACGCCCGTTTTCTTTGCCTTTGTTAGTAAACAGACATTCCCTCATAAACAGACACTTGCCCACACGACACCGGTGTGATGAGATGCCGCCGCTCACCACTTTTGGACCATCACCCCACAACAAACTCACCACGAGCGCCTGGGTTTGTTATATGGCCTAATTTCGTTTGTATACTTGCCCTGTTCAGTTCTTGAGTCAGAAACATCATATATACTCAATTATGAGTTTTTTATGTAAGTAGCTTCCTTAACACCACCCTATAGGCAGATGCCTTGTTTTAGTGTGTTAACGTCAACTCTGACGTCATCAATCTCCCCGCAGAATACCAAAAAAGCTGATGACAGTTGTTAAGTTGTTAAGCATGGACGTTAGCGTCTCTGAATGTGCCCCCTGGGGGTACATTCATGTATCGCAAACCTGCGCTGCGGTATCAGTAGAGGCCCCACGGTTGAAGTGCTTACACACTGTGCCGGAACAACACTTTTACAAAAACTTTACAAGAACACACTTGATACAAATTCTGCTTTTCAAACTTTCCTTGATACAATTAATATATATTACAAACAAATACGATACAAGTTCATTTCACATATTTCTTATGCAATATTTATTATGCAGTTAATTATATATTCTCAAGCTCATTTATTATGCAATAACAATTAATGACCGTAACACAATAAAGAAAATATTCGCTCATTCTAATCTCTAATTTTGGTTACAATTTTGAATGGTTGGTTGTCTTTTCCCGTAGAAAAAATATATACATCAAATTTCCTTTGATACTGCGTAAATCTCACATCTCATCTCTTGCTAAAACAGCTTCTAAGAAGTTAGGTGTGCTGTGGCGTCTGCGTCCTTTTTTTTCTCCAACCCAATTGCTTGCTCTCTACAGGGGCCTTATACGCCCATGTATGGAGTATGTCTCACATGTTTGGGGAGGATCCACTCATACAGCTCTCCTAAACAGGGTTGAGTCAAAAGCTTTTCGTCTCATCAACTCCTCTCCTCTGACTGACTGTCTTCAATCTTTAAATCACCGCCGCAATGTTGGTTCTCTTGCCCTCTTCTACCGTTATTTTCATGCTCACTGCTCTTCTGAACTTGCTAACTGCATGCCTCCCCCACTCCCGCGGCCTCGCTGCACAAGACTTTCTACTCATTCCCATCCCTATTCTGTCCATCTTCCTAATGCAAGAGTTAATCAGTATCTTTACCCTTTCATCCCTTTCACTGGTAAACTCTGGAACTCTCTTCCTGTTTCTATTTTTCCACTTTCCTATGACTTAAATCTTTTCAAAAGAAGAGTAACAAGACACCTCCCGAACTAAATTGGCCTACCCCTTAGTTTTTATTTTATTCTCTTACTGTGTTCTTTATAGGGACTGGCAACTAGGCGGGCTTTGTGTTACCCATTTTTGTTGTGCCCTTGGCCAGTTCCCTGTGATGTAAAAAAAAACAAAAAAAAAACGTCTGATTCTGATGTGACATTGGCATCGTTTTCAACATGATGTTATGGTTAAAATATTTTCTCGATTTCACGTAAATGGGGGGGTGTGGGGTGTGTGTGGGGGGGCGGGGCGGTGGGGGGGTGTTCTTATTTCCTGTTATACACAACAATCACAATTTTTTACACACGACTTTTTATTCTATTAAAAAAAAATACTGAATCCTTACATTACACACTGACCACATTTGCCCTCAAACCGTCCTATAATTCTCACACGAGCAGTGGTAAGTGATCACACACGCTCAAATAACAGACAAGACAGGATCTATGCTTTACCAAATATGTCGACAGCTGGAGATGTGTAAAATGTTTTTTCACTCACTTTTGTAAGACAAGCGAAAGACAATAATTAGTTCATGTAAAGTGATGCAACCTCGGTACACCGAGCACGCCACTTGCAGGCGCTAACCACTCTGCCTATTAAGGCATATGTATGGGTGTATTAGGTATGGGCGTGGCACATTGTATTGCCGGCCCCAGTAGCATTACTGCTGGCTCAGCAGTATAGAGAAACCAGCAGGTTTGGAGAGAGGTCACTTAGCTTATTTCCATCTCTTATAAATAGATGGTAACATAACAGATATTTATGTAGCGTATCATATTATCAGTTTTTCTATGGTAGAAACATTACTTGCTACTTGCTATATGTTTAGTAATGGAACTGGAAGGTTTGGAGAGAGGTCACTTAGCTTATTTCAATCTCTTATATATTGATGGTAATTTTTTAAAAAAAATTTTTTTTCCCCCTCTTTTAAAACTTTTTTTTTTTCCCCCCTTTTGGGGGGGGGGGTTTTTTTCCCTTTTCCCCCTTTTTTTTAAAAAAAAATTTTTTTTTTTTTTTAAAAAAAAACAAAATTTTTAAAAAAGGAAAAAAACCCCCCAAAAAAAATTTTTTCCCCCCCCTTTTTTTTTTCCCCTTCCCTTTTTAAAGGGGGAAAATTTTTTTTTCCCTTTTTTGGGGGGGGGTTTTTTTGGGTTTTTTTAAAAACCAAAAAAAAAAAAATTTTTTGGGGGATTTTTTCCCCCCGGTTAAAAAAATTTTTTTTCCCCAAAAAGGGGGGGGGGGGGGGGGGGCCCCCGGGGGGGTTTTTTTTGGGTTTTTTAAAAAACCCTTTTTTCCCGGGGAAAAAATTTTAAAAAAATTTTTTTTTTTTTTTTGGGGGGTTAAAATTTTTAAAAAAACCCAAGGGGGGGGGTTAAAAAAAACCCCCCAAAATTTTAAGGGGAAAAAATTTTTTTGGGGTTTAAATTTTTTTTTTTTTGGTAAACAAAAAAAAAAAATTTTTGGGAAAGGGAATTTAAAAAGGGGGAAATTTTTTAAAAAATTTTTTTTTTTTTGGGGGGATTTTAAAAAACCCCGGGGTTTTTAAAATTTTAAACATTTTTTAAAAAGGGGGGGAAAAAAATTTTTAAAACCCCCCTTTTTAAAAAAAGGGGTAAATTTTTTTGGAACTTTTTTAAAATTTTTTTTTGGAAAAATTTTTTGGGGTTTTTAAAGGGGGGCCCCCCCCCCAAAAAAAATTCCAAAACCCCGGGGGGGGGGGGGGGAAAAAGGGGGGGTTTTTTGGGGGGGCCCCCCCGGGGGGGGGGGGGGGTTTGGGGGGGGGGGGGGAAAAAAAGGGGGTTTTAAATTCCCCCGGGGAGCCCCAAAACCCGGCAAACCCCCCCGGGGGTTTTTTGGGGGGGGAAAAAATTTAAAATTTTTTTTTTTTTAAAAAATCCCGGCCCTTTTTTCCCCAATTTCCCCCCCCGGGGGGGGGGGGGCCCCCCCCCCTCTGTCATGCGGTGACAACTACTCTGTTTTTCTATCAAACATATACATTGCCCCCATTCTAAAAAATTTTTAATAAAAAATTCCCACCTACCTTTGTATCATCAGCAAAATTGCTGATATCACTGCTTCCCACTATTTCCCCCTCGTTAATTTTTAAATAAAAAAATAATGCACCCAAACAGGGGCCCTTTTTGGAGCTCCCCCCTTTTTCACCCATCCCCCTTCCAAATTTTGAACCCTTTTAAATTGGGAAACCCTTTGGTTTTTTTTTTTACTTTTTGCCAAACTCTGTCCAACGAAAACCTTCCCTCTATTCCATGAGCCTTTTTCCTTATTTAACCCTAAAAATGGGATCCCCGTGTGACAATTCTCTGTGTAAAGCGGGACCCTTTTAAACCGAATTTTTAGTCGCTAAAAAACTTGAATTTTTGTAAACATGTTCCCAAAATATATTTTTGTCAAAAAAAACCGCTAAAAAAAAATTTTTTTTTGGGTAAGTCTTGTGGTTTTTTCTATGATTGTACCTGCCGATGAAAAGCGTTGAGGTTTATGGAATCCATGGTAAAAAGCTTGTTCCCCAAAAAAACAGGCCGCAAGGGTCCCTTTCCCTTCTAATTTTTCTGCCCGGTTTGGGGGGGAGATCTTTTCCCCCTTTACCCTTTTATGCTGGTCATTGGGGGGCCCCAGGGCCCATGTGTTGCCCCTTGGTCATTTTCAGGTAAAGTAGGTTGCCCCAAATTTTAACCCGGGCGAAAAAAATTTGCCCACCTTTTTGAATTTGGCGGCTTTCCCTTGGGCATCCCGCGGGGTTTTTTTGTGAGTGCCAAATTGGGGAAAAAGCCGCGCTTTTTAACGCGGTTTTCGGGTTAAAAGTCGCTCGTTTTGAGTTAAATTTTACGAATGCCTTACTAAAAAACCCTGTTTTTTATATAAAAATCCTTATCATTTCTAAACCCTCGCCCTAAAATTTTTCCCATAAAAAGTCCAAAAATTGGGGAGACAAAGACCTCCCTTTGGGGGACCCCCATGTTGTTAATCATTTTATCAAACTATGTTTTTGAAATTTCTCTCAAAAATTCCTTTTTGGGAAAAATAATTTCCAATAATTTTAACCCAAAAAAACCCCCGGACCGTTAAACTTTTCGGGGGCGATAATTTGACTTTTAAGGGTTTTCCCCTTTTTCCCTTCTTAAAAAAATGGGGAAACTTTTTTTCCCTAAACAAAGTTCCCGCTTTCCTAAAAATTAAAGGGTCCAAAAATCGCCTTTTTCCCAACAAACCCCCGGCCCCAAAAATTCCCAAAACTTTCCCCCCTTCCCCCCATTTTTCCCAAATTTCACTAACGGGGCTCCTCACCTTCCCCTTTTTATTTTTTTAATTTCCCGGGATAACCCTTTTTTTCCCCTGGCATTTAAAAAAACCTTTTAAATTTTTTAACAATACCCCCCTCCCAAATTTTCCCCCGTTACACTTAACGAGCCCCCCTTTTTCCTTTTTCTTGGTTTTTTTTTTTAAAAATTTTGGGCTTTTTCCTCCTTTCCGTTTTAAAACCCTTTAAAATTTTTTTAAACCCTTTGATTTTCACTTCCCGCCCTCCGTTTTTTAACCCCCCTTTTCTCAACTTCCGGGCCCACCCCAAATTCCCTTTTTCCTTTGGTTTTTTTAAAATGGAACTTTTTGGGTTTCCCTTTTTTAACTTTCCCCCCTATAATAATTTTTTTTTCCTTAATTTCCTTACAAATTTGTTAATCCCCTTTCCGCCCCGCCTCAATTCCTTTTTTTTCCCGCGCTTTACCTTAACATTTTTTTTTTAAAACCCCTTCCCCCCCCCCTTTTGGGGTTTTTAAACCTAAAATTTTTTTCTTTTCGGGCCAAAAGACTTTTTATCCCGCCCCTTAAAAAGGAAGTTTTTTTCTCTTGCCTTTTTTAAACCTTAAAAAATTTTAATCCCCCCCCTTTCCCGCCCCGACCCTTAAATTTCCAAAGCTTAAAAACCTCGGGGTACCCCGGAAAATTCCCCTTTTCCCCTCCCCCCTCTCCTTCTCTCTTTTTCCCCTTCCCTTTTCTCTCTTCCGTCCTCCCTTATTTCCTCCTCTCTTCCTTTTCTTCTCTTTTACCTCTTCCCCCCCCTTCTTTTTTCCCTTTCCCCGCCCCCTTCCCTTTTTCCTTTTAGCTCCAAAAACCCCACCCCCCTTTCTTCGTATTTCCCAAAAACTTCCCATTCCCTCCTTCCCCCGGGGGCTCTCTTCTTCCCCCCCTCTCTTCCTCTCCTCCCTCTCCTCGCTCCCCTCCCCCTCTCTCCCCCTCTCTTTTCTTCTCTCCTCTCTTCCTTTTTTTCTTTTTTTTTCTTTTCCCTCCCCCTTTGCTTTTCCCCTTTTTCCTTTATTTATTTCTCACACACATCCTTGTCCCCCCCGGGATCTCTCCCCTCTCTCTCTCTCTCTCCTCCCCTCCTCTTCTCTCTCTCTCTCCTTTTCCCCCTCTCTCCCTCTCATCTCTCCCTTTTCTCTCTCTTTTTCCCCTCTCCCCTCTCTCTCCTTTTTCTCTCTTCTTTTCCTCCCTTTTCTCTCTCCTCCTCTACCCCCCTCCTCTCTCCCCCCCCAATTTTCCCTTCTCCCTTTTTCCCCCCCTCTCCCTTCCCCAGGTTCCGTTTTTTTTTCTCTCTCCTTTTTTCCCCCTCTCTCTCTCTTCTCTCTCTTCTCTTTTCTCGTTCCAAGGTCTCTCTCTCTCCCCCTCTCCCCCCTCTCTTTTCTCTCTCTCTCTCCCTTCTCTCCTCTCTCCCTCTCTTCTCTCTCGTCTCTCTCTCTCTTTTCCTCTCTCCTCCTCTCCTCTCTCTCCTCCTCTTCCCCTCTCTTTTCTCCCTCTCTCCTGCTTCCCCTCCTTCTCCTCTCCTCTCTTCTTTTCTCCTCCTCTCTTCTCCCCTCTCTTTTCCCCTCTCCTCCTCTCTCTCTCTTTTCTCTCTCTCACTCTCTTCTCTCATCCCTTTTTTTCTTTTTTTTTCTTTTTCCTCCTCTTCCTCTTCTTTCCCCCCCCCTTTTGTGTTTTTTTTTTTTTTCCCCCCCTTTTTCCCCTTTCTTTTTTCTCTTTTTTTTTGCTTTCCTTGGTTTCCCTTTTTTCCCCCCCCCCCTCCCTTTTTTCCCTCCTTCTCCGAATTCTTCCCTTCCTTACTCTATTTCCCTTTCCCCTTTCCCTTTATTTCCAAATTTTCCCCTCTGTCTTTCTATCCTCTACCTTTCCCTTTCCCTCCCCCTCCTCCTGGCTTTCTTCCCTCTCCTCCCTCTCCCCCCAAAAAAAAAGGGCCCCAAAAAATTTTTTAGGAAGAAGGGTTTAAGAATGAAGGAAACGAGAGGGATGCCCACCCCTAAAAAAAAACCCCCCGGGGGGAAAAAAGTTTTGGGGGGAAAAAAAAGGGGAAAAATTTTTTTTCCCCCCCCCTTTTTTTTTTAAAATTTTTTTTTAAAAAATTTTAAAACCCCCAAAGGGGGTTTTTAAAAAAAACCCCCCCCTTTTTAAGCTAAGAGTTGCCTTTTTCTCAGTGTTTCCCAAAACCCAAGAATTTCCCCCTTTAAATCTTTTTTTTTTGTTTTTTTCCCGTCCCCTCTTTTCCTTCCCCCCTCTCTTCCTCCTCATCTCCCTCTCTCTCCCCTCTCAACCTCCCCCCACGTACTTTCCGCTCCCCCCTCCTCTCCCCTCTCATCCTGGCTTGCCTTTCCATTTCCCCCTCTCCTTTTTCTCCCGCTCCCCTCCCGCCCTCCCGCTTCCTCCTCCTTTTTCCTCGCCCTCCCCAAAACCCAACCCACCAAAACCCCCTCCTTTCCTCCTCCCCCCCTTGGCTTTCCCCCCTCCCCCTCCTTTTCCCCTCCCTCTCCCCTTCCCCTCCTCCTCCCTCCCAAATCCCCCTGCTCTCCCTCCTACTCCCCTCCCCCCTTCCTCTCTTTCCCCCCCCCCCCCTTCGCGCTTTGGCCCTCCCCCACTTTTCCTTGGTCCCCCTCTTCTGCCTTCCCTTCCCCCCCCTCCCTCTCTCCCCCCCTCCTTCGCCCTCCTCCCCTCCCATCCTTCCCTCTCCCCTCAACCTCCCTCTCTCCTCTGCTCTTCCTTTTCCCCTTTTCCCCCCACCCCCCCTTCCCCACTTTCTTCCTCCCTTTGGTCCCTTCCCCCCCCCTCTTTTTTCCCCCCCCCTCTCTCTAGGGGGGGGGGGGGGGGGGGGTTTAAAAAAAAAAAAAAAAAAAGGGGGGGGGGGGGGGGGGTGGGGGGGGGGGCCCCCCTTTTTCCCACCCTTTTTTAAACAAATTTTGCCAAACGCCCCCAAAAGCCCAAAAAAAAAATTTTCCCGCCCCCCCCTTTCCCCCAACCCCCCCCCCCCTTTGGACTATGCGCCCTGCCTTTTTTCCCCTCAGAAAAAACCCCTAACCCAAAAAAACAAAAGGGGCCCACACAAAAACAGCGCCCGGAGGCATCATCAACGCCCCCAGATGGGACTAAGGTCTGCAACCTGCAGCCAAGGGTGCCCGTAGTCCCGACTCGGCCCGTATCGAAAAAAGGACCCCTCCCTGCTCGCCAAAATGACCCACCTCCCTACCCCTACGCCCCTCCCCCCCAAGGTTGAATCATCTTCCCGGGCCCCGCCCAACCCTTCGGCGGAATGTTGGCCAGGGCGCTCAGAAGCTTTTTTTACTATGGAAAACACGAAACCCTCTTCATAAGGGCGAGGACTTCCCTCACCCGCCCGAACTTCGCTACGCCACCGCCTTGGGCCCTCCTCCAATCACCAACCTCCGCAGTTTGAACGCCCCAAAGGCCATGGTCCCCTTTGCTTCGCTTGGAAATGCGACGGTCATGGAGAATTGACGCCCCCCGGCTTCCCTCATATCTTCCTGAGGGGTCAGAGATCCTGCCACAGGAGCAGGGGGAGCGGTTTTGTGACGGACAAACCACGAAAAAATGGCGTCTAAAGATGGCGCCAGCTGCCTCCAGGCTGAACTAGTCGCCATTCGTGGCGCTCTTCCCCACGCCCCGGCGAGTAAACACCCCTCATGTATCATACACCACTCAAAATCCTTTTTTCCGGCCCTAAAGACCACAGCCACAGGAAACCATTCCCCTCCTACCTCCCCTTTTTTTCTTCTGGCCCAGGACTGGCTGCAGGGGCTGCAAAATCACCCTAATTGAGTTCCCCAACTGTGGCCCTTAGTGGAAAACGAAGGCAGCTGACAGACTCAAATCCCCGCGGCCCCCCCACCCCATACGGCTGTTCTGCCCAGCCTCTCCCAAACTTATTAAAAAAAGTCGGCCCGCACGCCTTGTCCCGCCAGCAAAAAGAGGCCACAGTGCCCTTCTTTACCCTTGCCCCCGGGTACGCTGCTGAAACATTTACCACCCCCTTCCTAAGACCCACCATCCCCCACACGTACGGGACCGACTAAAAACGTCTCCGCATCGGCTTTTCCCTTCTTAGGAAAACCGCCAGGGCGCTGTGGACATCACCTGTGATCACCCGTAGGTCACCCCCCCTTTGCACTCCAACACTACCACTGAAATGCGAGGCAACCTCCCCCCTAGGGGAAAAGCCTCCCACCCATCCCCGCAGCCCGGACATCCCGGTGCCGCCGCGCTGCTGCTGCGGTAATCAATCTTTCCCCTCGGCCACTCTCACCTCCCCCGTTTGGGAGTCCCCCCCCCCCCCGGTAGTAAAAACCCCGCCTTTTTTTTATTTTAACCCCATTCCAAGGGGGGCCGCATAGGGCAAAACCCCGGGGGGTCAACCCGTTTAAAAATTTAACAACACAGTGTATTGGGGAGTGCAAAAAAAAATTCACAAAAACACAACCACACTACTACTACCATTCTATTAAACCCCTATACTTACTACACTGCTACTATTAAATACTTACTATTTTTAAACCATTACCACTACTTCTACTACCCAACTATATACTTTACACTACTACACCACCACCACTACTGCATTGCTTTACTGTACACATACCCATATTACTTCCTCTACCAGACCCATAGATGATGCACTATTGTAATTACCATTTTCCCCTACTCCCTTGCATTACTTCTTCATCCTTCCACAGCAGCAAAGGTACACAGGGTGTTCGCGGTATGCTGCCACAATGGGAACATGTCAGCGGCCCTACACCCCTTTTTGTAGGACCGGCGAGCATGGTACCACTTCACGCCCCCAAATCTCGCCCATTGCTCTCGAAGACGTCCTGCACAGACCCCTGCTCATATTCTTTTTTTAGAGGGGCCAAAAATTAATGGTTGAGGTCACTGCTGATGTGGTCCTCGCTTGTCTTCTGCGTGAGTTTCTTCCCCTGTTAGGGGAGGTTTGATGGTCCCCCGACTCCCCACTAGTAGTACCTTATCCACTATCCCTTATATGGAAAATAAATGAAAGTTTTTCCTTCTTGTGTTACCTGGTGCGCGATGTTTTTTTTTTTTTCGAAGGGTTTTGTTTATGGTAAATAGTTTACCGAGTACATTACCCATCAATATTTGTACACCAGTTTTTTTTTTTTCTTTTTTTCCGTCTGATATTGTATATAAGTTAGTATGTGGAATCCTTTAAAGGACTGTGTTTGTTTTGGGCTTACCTAAGAATTTACTTTATTTGTCTATTTCATTATTTTTTCGTTTTGTTTCCCCTTTTTTTTAAGCAACAGAAGGTAATTAACGAGTCTATTTCCCCTGGCAGAGCACCTATTTTGCTATCTTTTTTTAAAAAGTGTTAGGAAAAAACAGCCAAACACTAAACGGGGAAAAAGGAGGATTGAAGGGAAAAGGGTGGGGGAGTTGTTGTGAGGGTATTCATTTAAAATGTCAGGGGCCCGGTAGGGGATGGGGGTGGGGGGGGGCTGCGTTTCTATGTCACGTAATGATCGTATGTAAGGATGGGGATTAAAGTTGTCATTACTCCCTTTTTTTAAATTTTCCGTTTTTTTGGGTTTTTTAATTTTTTTGNGGGGGTTTTAAAGGGGTTTGGGGTGAAGAAGCCCCAAAACCTCTTTTTCATCTCTTGTCTTCTTCCCCCCTGCTTTTCCTTGTGGTGCTTTGATGCCGTAGCAGAACTTCCGAATGATTTGGCCTTGATTGCCAAGAGTTCGTCTTGGATCAAGAAGAACTTGGTCCTCGTCGAGGGATTTTTCGTGATCCCTACAAGCCCACCGTCACCTTTCAGAGTCCGGTTCACCTGTTCCAAGGCATGGTCGCAGCCAAGGGACGTGAAAGGTACCAACGACTTACGGACGACCCAGTGTTTCTCCAAGTACGTCCACGGCTCTTGGATTCTTGAGGCGGAGGTCCTGCATCATGGCCACGTAAACCGGGACAACCGGGCGTAGGACTTCGATTCATGGCGAAGAAGAACGTCCCGAACTCCTCCAACGTCTTCAGGTGCAGCGCCCAGTCTCCTGTCCGCACAGCCCTGTGTAGTTCAAAAGCAGGAGGACCATCTTGACGTACGTCATGGAGAACTTGCTCAAGGGACTGTCGTCTGATCCCGCTGACCTCAGGATCTGCAGCTTGGGTGCAAGGATCTCGAGGGCTTTCTTGAAGGAATCCAGTCTTCCATCCTCTGCCAACTCCTGGACGGCGAATTCTTCGGCGCTCTCCATTGTCCCGGAAGAGAACTTGAGAGCTAGGAGAGCCTCCGCCGCAAGGTCCTGTTGCTCATCTCCGTACTGCTTCGCGAATTTGTGGGGCTGGATTTTAGCAATGCACTGTCGGTGCCACGACCAATCGTCCCTTCTAGAGGACCTCCTGTGGGCCTCTACGAATTCGCCTTTCGAAGCCCACTTGGCCAGCATACTCCGAACATCCTCCTTGGGCGTCCGAGGTCGAAGGACCACATCTCCGTTAGTTGCACCGCAAATGACACACGATTTCATTGCGAGACCTGGGAAGGAAAATGTGCGATATAATAAATGAATTTATTTTATTTACGGGTTTATAGCTAATTTCTAAAATTATAGCCAATGAAATTTTACATTTATTTGCGAAATTTCATTACCGTATGTCATAAAATACGACCATGAGGGGACAGTCAGAGAAAAGTTACCATTTTCTATTAATCAGACGGTAGTGCCTTTATGAGAACAGATACAGCCAGAAACATTTCATGACTTTTGATGTGAAATTAAGGCCAAAATTATTCTTTTTATATTTTTTCCCATTTTTTTCCACTTATCTCTAATTTCCATTATAGTTCAGTAATGCGAACAGATACAACCACGGAGTACTAAATAACATTTTATGCTCTCTTAATAAGCTTCAATTTGAGTCCAAAACGAGGTCTCTACGACGTCTGGTTCTCATTCTGCAATTTGTAATTGCCAATTTTATTGCCAAATTGCCAAATTGCAAATTGCGCAAAAACTTACCGCTAACGAGTGACCCAACTACGATTTTCGGATTCAGCGGCACAAAATGCTTAGGATAAGACCCTCAAAATACTTCCTTCACCTAATGTGAAGCGAATCGCCCTAAGTGACCCTACTATTAGCTCTATTTCTGGCCTCAATACATTGTTTCCTAGGTCGGAGGTCTGGGCTCACCCTCACTCCAAGATCTTTTTCACCTTCTGATCTTTTCAGCGATACATTGCTTATGGTGTATCTATTACCAGGGTTTTTTCTACCAACATTCATAACGCTGCATTTATCAATATTAAATTCCATCTGCCATCTGACTGCCCACTCGTTAAGTTTATCTAAGACTCCCTGCAATATGTTTACATCAGACTGATTCAATAATCCTACCTAACTTAGTATCATCAGCAAACTTGCTGATATCACTGCTAATCCCACTATCCAAGTCGTTGATGTAAATCAAAAATAGTAATGGACCCAAAACAGACCCTTGTGGAACTCCACTTGTCACCAGTCCCCATTCAGATTTAGAACCATTAATTGTAACCCTTTGTTGCCTATTACTTAGCCAAGCTCTGATCCAATGAAGAACCTTCCCATCTATTCCATGAGCCCTAACCTTATTTAACCCGTAAACTGCGGATACCTGTGTGACAATATCTCTGTGTACGCGGGACTTTTACCAGAATTCTTATAGTCGCTAAACAAACTTGAATGTGTATCAATGTATTCACCATATATTTGTGCAACCGCTAAACATATTACTTTTTGCTAAAGTCTTGTGGTTATTCTATGATTGTACTTGCAAGATGGAGAGCATTGAGGTTTATGGAATCCATGGTACAGCTCGTTCACAGAAAACAGGCTGCAAGGGTCTTCCTCTCTAATCTCTCTGCCCGCGATAGGGAGAGACCTGTCAGCACCTTCACCTTCCATGCTGGTCACTGGGTCACTGAGCCTATGTGTGACCCCTGGGTCGTTCTCAGGTAAAGTAGAGTTGCCAGATTTCACCGGCCGAAAAATTGGCCCACCTTTTTTAATTTGGCGGCCGCCCAATTGGGCATACTCGCGTTTTCTTAGTGAGAGACCAAATGGGCATAGCCGCACGTTACGGGTTAAGAGTCGCTCGTGTGGTACTTTGTCAAATGCCTTACTAAAGTCCAGATATATTATATCATAATTCTTATCATTATCTGCCGTCTCATAAACTTTCCTATAAAAATTCAATAAATTGGTGAGACATGACCTACCCTTGGTGAATCCATGTTGTGAATCATTGATCAAACTATGCTTATCTAAGTGCTCTAATGTTTTTTGCAATAATAGATTCCAATAATTTACCCACCACTGATGTTAGATTTACGGGTCAATAATTTGACTTTAGTCCTCTGTCTCCCTTCTTAAATATGGGAACAACATTTCCTTTCCTCCACAATAATGGCACATCGCCTATCTCAACCGATTTCCTAAAAATGTGCACTAACGACTCGCTAACAGCCTCCTTGCATTCCTTTAATACCCTGGGATACACTTCATCTGGCCCTGGCGATTTAAAATTTTTCGTTTTATCTATACCCTCTTCCACCATTTCCCTAGTTATCACAAT
Source organism: Chionoecetes opilio (assembly GCA_016584305.1). NCBI lineage: Eukaryota > Metazoa > Arthropoda > Malacostraca > Decapoda > Majidae > Chionoecetes > Chionoecetes opilio. Next base: position 29,095 of record JACEEZ010005748.1, on the reverse strand, counting down.
ATCTTTGAGTTTCTCCTCATCGCTTCCTTTGAACATCTGTTCACTATCAGGTATCGTCTGTATATCCTCCTCCGTAAAAACACTTAAGAAATAATCATTTAGACTCTTAAAAAATATCCTCATCCGTATTTAAGACCTCACCCTGTCCTGACCTTAACGGCCCAACTAATTCCCTTGTCTTGTTTTATATACCTGATAAAAACCCCTTTGGGTCCCTTTTCGCCTGTCCTGCTACTTTAATCTCACAATTGTTCTTAGCAACTCGAGTTAGTTTCTTCACTGTCCTTGCCATCACGTTATACTGTTCTTTGGTTACCAATCCTGCCTTGAACCTTAAATAAATGTTTCTTTTTACTCCAATGTTGTGTTTTAAATTGGTGGTCATCCATTTTGGATCACTCTTTCTGGACCTTATTTCCCAATAAGGAATAGATATTTCTTTTCTGTCCGTCAATTATATTCCTTACAAATGAGGTATAATCCCCCTCAGCCCCGTCCGCACTTCCATTTCTAACCTCTCTAATTACCTCCTCAGCCCTGACCTCACTTCCCTGTCTAACCGCTCTAATTACCCCCTCAGCCATGACCTCACTTCCATATCTAACTGCGCCAATTACCTCCAGGAGCCTTCCTAATCCTTCATAATTGGCCTTTCCAGCTGTCATCGCCCTGTCCTTATCCTGGGAACATTTCTTCCCCTCCATCCCACACCTCTTATTAATAACCTCCAGGTGTCTTCTTAATCCTGCATAATTGGCCTTTCTGAAATTAGGTATTCGATGCCTATTGACACTTAATTTTCCAACTTCCCATTTTAAGCTAAATCTGATCTCATAATGGTCGCTATTATCTAAATTCCCCCCGACCTCCACATTTGTAACTAAATCGTCTCTATTTGTCAACAATAGATCTAGAATATTATCTCCTCTAGTAGGCTCCTTGATTGCTTGACTTAGGAAGTTATCCTGGATTATATTTAACAATTCATCTGCGTCGCTGTCACCTATGATTAAATCCCAGTCTATATTCCTAAGATTAAAATTTCCTACCACGCATAGTCGATTATATCTGCAGGCCATGTTTATTTCTTCCCATATAGGAGCTGAATCCTCTTTACATAAGTTTGGAGGCCTATACACTACACCCAAAACCATCATCTCATCCCGACACAATACCCCAACTAGTCAACTAACTAGGATACTTATCGGTGGATAGTCGGGATGAATTGGTTGTAGGTCTTAATCAATACTGCATTGTCTTGTTATTCGAAGTGGTCAGGCCTATGATCAGGCCGGAGTGGTGAAGGGCGGAGGTGGAGGCGTTATTGTGGTTGGCGTCAAGTGGTTCATCAAACCATCACAGCATGGCGATTATAATCATTGAGGTGTCAAGGAAGCTATTCAGGCTTAATAGACGCGGCACTGATATTCGCTATGTCGATAAGACACGTCCTATTGTTTTTTAACACTATGTGCAAAGAGTCTATATACAATTCTCTCATATATACAAATCCACGTATATATTTAATAAGAGATGTTATCCTCACGGAGGTCTGGAGTGTACAGAAGCTCCGTGGGCTCAGCGGGCAGCGGCCACCACAAATTATACGTGTCACCTTTCAGGTAGGCGGCAAGTCTTTGCCGCCTACCGCCTCCTATCTACTCCTATCTCCTATCTACCGCCTCCCCTGAAGTAGCAGAGTGGCTAGCGTCTCCGACTGGCGTTCTCGGTGACCCGAGTTCGATCCCACGACGAAAACCAAACCTTTCTGCCACCGTCGAGTGGCCTAAGAACACCACATGCCCTGCCCATTAACTCTACCTTCGATTGCAAGTGCATCGGAGGACAACAGTGGGTTGGCATGAGCCTCTAATCACAGGCGTCACTTTAAAAATCCTGCCTGCGCCACCACGGGCGAGGACCAACCATCACAGCCTCAAGTGAACCTCCAGAGCCTACCATCCGAGCCCTGGGTCACCAATGCCTACAGGCGCTATACACTACCCTCCCGAGTTTCACGCTATGCGAGTTTCGCGATCCTCGAGTTTTGCGCTGAGTCCTAAATTCTTATCATCCCGACTTTCGCGCATTATATCCCCGAGTTTCGCTTTTTTTTTTTTTTTTTTTTTTTTTTTTTTTTGGGTAGTGTGTGTGCCTACAGCGCCGTTAGGCAGTGACCTCCAGGAGTGGGATGGTAGGCCCTCGAGATTAACTTGAGGGCTGTTATGGTTGGCCCTCGCCCGTGGTGGCGCAGACAGAATTTCTATAGTGACGCCTGTGATTAGAGGCTCATGCCGCCCCCTGTGTCCTCTCGATGCACTCGCAATCGAAGGTAGAGTTAATGGGCAGCGTGTGGGTGTTCTTAGGCCACTCAACAGTGCAGAAAAAGATTTTAAGTGGATTTTACAGCCCTCATCAAGGATCGAACTCGGATCACCGAGAACGCCACTCGGAGACTTCTCTTCTTCTGTGACCTTTTCTGCTTAGTATCACTTTGTAGGTCGTCTGTCAAGCTCGTGCTCGAGCTTGACATATATCTTGACGCTATAGCCACTCTGCTACCCGCCTCCCATAAGAGACGTACGGGACACGTCTTCCTTCCTTCCTGCTTAGTATAGTATTATAATAGGCTTAGTATAGCTGTATGTAGTTTTGCTTTGTTTTTTTCCATTTGTTTGTGTTTTTCTCTACAGGAGCAGCCGGTGTCGCATAAGATAGGTAACACCTCGAAATAAGTAGCACCTTACCTTACTATTTACCACGAAATACTCCTTTATAAGTGATTAACCATGACGTGTGTGGTACTGTGGTTTCTGGAGGTACTGGAGGAGACAGGAGAGAAAAGAGGAAGGCATTGTGACAGTGTTATGTCGTATAACACTGTCACACAACCATCAGCTGACAAGATATGTGTCAAGCTCACTCACTCAGACCAAAACAGCATCTGCTGGGTGACTCCCAACTTACGCTCAATCTCAAGCTCCTCACCTCCCTCCTCTTCTCTACATAGTGTTGGCCGAAGCCACCACCCCGGGAAGCGGGTCACAAACCCTAGGCTAACACCCAGTACCCATTCACTGCTGGGTGGACAGGGGCTTGGGGCATTTTCAGGATATTTTTGGGGGGAAAAAGTGAGTCTTATAAGCTGTAAAATACGGTAGGTACACAGCCCTCAAGTTAACCTCCAGGGACTACCATCCCCCCCTGGAGATCACTGCTAACGGCGCTGTAGGCACACACACACACACCACACACACACACACGCACGCACGACGCACGCACGCACGCACGCACGCGCACACACAAAAAAAAAAAAACCGGACTAAATAAGCATTTTACAGGGTTTATAAAACTCGAGTTTCGCGATCCGCGAGTTTCGCGCTATGCCTCCGAAGAAAGCAAGCGCGAAATCGGGAGGGTAGTGTAGGCACAATGTAAAAAAAAAAAAAAAAAAAGTGGACCACCACAATTGGTGCAAATTTAAAGGACGACGGCCAATGAGCAGCCGTTTCAAATTAAGGTGCTAATATAAGGTGAAAATGCTTTATACTAATGGGAAAGTCAATTATCCTATCCCAGTACTCATCATTTACTTAAATTACCTTAATTAATACCCATTACGATTATAAATATATATATATTAATATATATATATATATATATATAAGTAATATATATATATATTACATCCCTACGCACCCCCTTTGATGACGGGACAATACCTCCCTCACAAGGGGAGAGGGAAACAAACCACCACTCTGCCAAATATTGAGAGGGTGGTTGGTGGATAATTTCCACAACATATATACAGTAAAACCCTTATAACTCGGCATTGTATAACTCGGAATTTGATATAACTCGGCATGGCAAAGACTAATGTTTTTTTTTTTTTTTTTTTTTTTTTTTTTTTTTTTTTACACACACACACACACACACCCACCCACCCACCCACCCACACACACACACACACACCACACACACACACACACACACACACACACACACACACACACCTATGCCCATAGCACATGTAGGCAGTGAGCTCCAGGGGTGGAATGATAGGCCCTGGAGGCTCACTCGAGGGCTGTGATGGTTGGCCCTCGCCCGTGGTGGCGCAGGCAGGATTGTTATAGTGACGCCTGTGATTAGAGGCTCATGCCGCCCCGTGTCCTCCCATGCACTCACAGTCGAAGGTAGAGTTAATGGACAGGGCATGTGGGTGTTCTTAGGCCACTCGACGGTGCAAAAAGATTTCAAGTGGATTTATGGGTCTCACTCGGGATCGAACTCGGGTCTTCGAGAACGCCACTCGGTGACGCTAACCACTCTGCTACCGCCTCACCTAAACTGCATCTCATGGTTTTCACTCGGCATATCATGCCCTCACAACCTCTTCTGTGAACATGTAAACAGAAAGTTGGCAAAAAATAATGTATCTCGGCATATTGATGTTATAACTGCATCTCTTCGCTTACACTCTGCATATCGTCAGTCGCATAAAGTCGTATTTTTGTCCTTTTGATCTTTTCCTGCAAGCTCAGGCTCTTCAATTTCATTCCCTTCCTGCTGGAGACACCCTTGCGTGATGGAGCTGACATCTTGAAATACAGTACTGTATGATGTAATCCCAAAACACGTAAAATAGGTGGCAAAGTAAAGCAAAGGTCGGGAACCAGCGTGTAGGCTGTCAGCTGCTGAGCCGTATTTATGTCGTCAAAGCACCGTCTTGGATACGAATTCCGTTTTTTGTCGAAATTGAAAAAGGATTGGTTTCTGCTTCAAAAACACAACAAGCTTGGTAGGAGCCGAAATAATAATCAATGCAAAACATTGCAAACAATATCACAGAGTAGTATAACACACATTTCAGCAAGTGTTATTGGATTGGGATTCGTAATCCAAGACGGTGCTTGGACAACAAAAACACAGCTCAGCCTACGCACTGGTTCCCGATCTTTGCTTAATTTGCCACCTATTTTACGTGTTTTGGGATTACATCATACAGTACTGTATATCAAGATGTCAGCTCCATCACGCAAGAGTGTCTCCAGCAAGAAGGGAATGAAATTGAAGAGCCTGAGCCTGCAGGAAAAGGTGAAAGTGCTGGCAAGGATGGATGCAGGTGCGTCCATGTGTGCTATTTGTGCTGAGTTTGATATCAAATCCATTTTTTTTTTTTTTTTTTTTTTTTTTTTTTTTTTTTTTTAATAACCCATATCAGAGGAGGACATTGAATAACTCGGCACATTGAATAACTCGGCAAGGGCCAGAGCCCCTATCGTGCCGAGTTATAAGGGTTTTACTGTATATATATATATATATACAGTACATTGAAAGAACCTCGCTTGCCTTCGCCTACATTATCTCCTGTCTCTTCGTTGAAAAACACTCCCCACAGATACCGCCTCCCCAAGAGCGAAGGAACAATTAACTAGCAGATTAAGTTAAGCAGTTCAGAGCGAACTGATGCAGAGTTACCTCCCAGGAATAAGTTCAAGACAGCTACATACTTACCCATTTTAGATTCACTAGCAACATAACTGAGAAAGAGGAAAGAAGTGTAGCTACTCTTAAGCTCCAGGAGAAGTTTGGGTTTCTATTCAGTATTACTACTCTGCCAGATTCTGAACTCAGAGAAGTTGCTATGAATTTGCAGATGCATCTCTCTGCAGACCTTCAACTAACATTAGCAGATGAGATGGCTCAGTTCTCTGCATATATGAAGAAAACTGAAAACTGCTCACTCTTTGATGCTCTCAGACATTTGCGCAATGCTGGAATTGTAGAAACATTCCCAAATGTTGACATAGCATATCGTCTATATTTAACAATGCCAGATGCTAATGCTGACGGGGAACGATAATTTTCTGCAGCCTACTGAAAAGAGTGAAGAACCAGCTTCATTCAACACTGTCTCAGGACAAACTTTGCAATCTCTCCTTGCTGAAAATTGAATCAGATTTGACCAAAGAGATTGATTTTCAGGATATACTCGATGGCTTCGCGAAAGCTAAATTCAGAACGAAGTCACTGTAATCCAATTTCAGAGCTCATTGATTGCTATACATGATATGACTGCCAGCAAAAGTCTTTAATAAATTACCTAACTTCAAATCGAGCAGGATTATTTAGTGTATTTTTATCACATCACTCATGCCTCAAGGGAAGAGGGCCCCGCCAAAATGGATGGCCTAGGGCCCCACATGATCTTAATCCGGCCTTGAGCAACATACCTCTATTTCTACACACCGGTGTTAACAGGGTATTCAAAGACGAGGCATGGCAGTGGCGTTATGATGTTGCTCATAACTGAGTGGCTGAGCGACTAAAATAACGTGACAGCCCCACATGACACCACCTCAACATACGTGCCGATGTGTTGTACATATTTCTATTCTCTAGCTATACCATCTTATCTTGATCCCCTGTGTCACCTTCGTCGCTTCAACACTTGCCTCCACATACGCGCCGATGTGTTGTACTTCTTTCTTTTCTCTAGCTATTCCATCATTCCTTCATTCCATGTGTCATCTCCGTCGCTTCAACACTTGTTTCTACCTCCATATACGTGCCAGTGTCTTGTACTTCCTTATATTCTCTAGCTATTCCATTATTCATTCATAGGCCGAGATGCACACCACATACGTGCAGCTGCTGTCTGCCGGAGCCATTCGTGGTGCTGTCTGGCATCGCCACCCAGATCGAGATGCCGCACTCACCGTTCATGGCACATCACCACATAACAAAAACACCACAAGCGCATGCATGGGTTTGTTCTATGGCCTCATTTCGTTTGTATACTTGCCCTATTCAGTTCTTGAGTAAGAAAACATCAAATATACTCAATTTATGAGGATTGATATGATGATTGCTACCTTAACACCATCTTAGAGGCAGTTGCTTGCTGGGCAACAGCTCTAACGTCATCAATTTCCCCCCTCCCTCCCTTGAATCCCAAAACAGCTGATGCCAGTTGTTAAGCTAGCAACATAGGTGCTAAACGTCTTTGGATGTCCCCCTTGGGCCGCTAATGATATGACACCATATGTAATGTTCTGGGCACAATTTTCCCCACAGAAATCCGGTCAGCATGTCCTTCCAACGGATAATCTGACTCAGGGTGGTAATCACTTTGGTAAATAAATAATTTCCTTCTCTTAATATCCTGAGTGGGAGTCGAACCCGGACCATCACCAGAATTTGCACTCAAACAACAACAACGTGGCGCATTAGCCCACTGAGCCAATAAGGTTAACCCACTTAGCTAAGAGGTTCTGGTGATTTTATACATTACACTATCACCTTCCATGATATGAATGACGCCCTTCACATCAGGTGACACCTGCCTTCACTACTCGAGACAAGTGGACGGTTGAAAGCTTCCTAAGCTGTATTATGGTTGATTAAACATTAAAAGTAGCCGTCGCTATGCATCAGCGGCCCTTTCCCTCGAGGCAATGTGTAATTTCATTCATACTTTCAACATGGTAATTCATGGCGTTTGGATGAAATCTTCAACGTCAATGATTCTGCCGTCTGTGAGACTTATCTTAGGTAAACCAAGTGCTTGTGAGCCCTTCGGACCCATGTATTAATGTTTGTAGTAGTAGTATAATATTAGAAAACAATGTGAGTGCAAACTACAATCGTGTTGTTGCTGTCGTTGCTCACTGGTCAAACAAAGTGCCTCGGGGTAGACCACCTACCACCACCGTAGCCTGTTTCACCCCAGCCCCACGCCTGCCTCACCCCAGCCCCACGCCTGTCTCACCCCAGCCCCCACGCCTGCCTCACCCCAGCCCCACGCCTGCCTCACCCCAGCCCCACGCCTGCCTCACCCCAGCCCCACGCCTGTCTCACCCCAGCCCCATGCCTGCCTCACCCCAGCCTGTACTGCAAGCACACATACACACTCACACACACACACTCACACGCAGTGGCGTAGCTACGGGTGGGCCTGGGTGGGCACGTGCCCACCCACGAGAAGCCGGTGCCCGCCCAGGTGCCCACCCACTGGCCACGGCTGCCGTGTGGTGTGGGAGCCGTGTTCCACTAGGTAGGACTGAGGGAGCATGCATGGAGTATTATAAATAATTTCTACTGATGACTTACCCTCGACCTCAAATACAATAAATATTTTTCCTCTGCTTGAAAGAAAGAAACATGCCTCTGAGTGAGTTAAATTCATATACTTTCTATTGATCACTTTTAATAGCAACGAACATAACTAAATTACACCAGTTACCCTTACAAATTTTCTATAATGCCTTGTGTTGGTACTTAATTGGTACGTGTCTCCCTCTTGACTGCACAGTTCTTCTCATTATTGGAAAAACTGTATGTATTCATCAGTGGATCTTATGTCCATGCAAAATGGTTGGATGTGCAAAAGGAAATGTATTCCAATGAGCAAACTCGAGCTACAACGACTTGCAGATACCAGATGGGCTTGCAGGTATGATACTTGCAAAGTAATGAAACAGAGACTGAATGCCGTTCTGCGTGTTCTAGAAGGTTTATCAAATGACTGCAATGCTGACAGAGCTATTGATGCAAGAGGACTTTTAGGTCAAATAGATGCTGGGTTTGCTATGAAGCTAGCCATTATGACACATATTCTTGGTAGGATAAATCAGTTATCAAATTTGCTACAATCAGCCAATCTTGACATGGTAAAAGCTGTAGAATTAATTGAAACTGTAAGAGCCCACCTTGAAGAAATGCGGTCAGACCAAGCTCTTTTGATGCTTTGTGGGATGAAGTTGAGAGAAACTCAGCAGCTCATGGTTTTTGATACTTCAGAGTGTAGAATGTGTAGATCACCAAGGAAACGGAAACTGTCTACAAAATTGCAGGATTTTGTTGTTACTGATTATATTGGAAAACAGTCAGGGAGCACACACTCTGATTTCAGTGTTAAGGATTCAACACGAATTAACTTCTTCTATCCTATTCTAGATCATATGTTAACAGAAATGACAAGGCGCTTCAATATGAAGTATGTGAACTTATGAAAGCAGTACAGGCACTGAATCCACTAAGTAAGGAGTTCTTATCCTTTGAGAAAATGAAACTTATTCATGCATTTCGTGCTAATGAGGAAGATCTAACCATGAGCTGCACTCTGTAAAACGCATGTTAGAAAGACGCTATAAGGATGTAAGTGACAATGAAAAGCCCAAATCATGTTATATTTAGTGAGAATTCTTGGTCCATATGAAGAGGCATTTCCTGAGTTCTACGGACTGGCCAAAACTTATGTAGTATTACCTGTATCATCAGCTTCAGCAGAGGGAAGCTTTTCTGCTCTGAAATTAATCAAAACTACACTGAGAATACAATGGGCAATGAGAGATTAGGTAATCTTGCTGTGTTGTCAATTGAAAGCAGGCGAGTTAAAAGCCTTGATATAGAAGAATTTGTTGATAAGTTTGCTGAGAACCACAAGAACAGAAGAATTCTGCTTAAGTGAGGTATTTTCACTTTCTCAGTGGAATTTTTTATTTTATTTGCCTGCTGCTTTAAAACTTCTGCATTTTTTTATATTTTCAGTATCAATTATGTTATTTCAATTTTGTATAAGTGGTAATATATGTATTTCATTTTTTGTCATGACTGCTTTATTTCGTTCTCCATCAGCAACTGGATGATACCCTACAGTACTCAACACACACTCCTAGAATAAAATCTAATAACCTTCCATAGTCCATACGACATCAGATAAACTCTTGATATTGGTCAGAATGCAAAATATGCAAGGGGGGGGGGGGTGTCTTGGCACTGTAAGTGAAAGTAAGTCCCCAGTCCCCACCAAACTCCTCAGCTGTATGGGCTTGTTCAGCTCATCTAGTGCCCACCCATAGTCAGCTGTGCCCTCCCAGGTGCCCACCCAATCATAAATACCTAGCTACGTCACTGCTCACACGCACGAACCCACACATGCACACACACACACACATGCATGCATGCACACCACAATCACACACAAAAACAAAACAAAAAAACAACAACCCAACGGTAAGTCCATGAGTCTACGGAAATAATGAAATGCGGCTAGACGTAACCTAAGAGTTTCTTCCTGTAATCTAATACTCTTAAGCATTTTTAGCCCAAAACCTCCCTTCAGAATGATTCAATCGACATGGGACCAGGCCGCTTACCACCTACGATTTATTTGCGATGTTTTGAGCCTACTCTCATCAAAATTGAATTTACAGTTTCGGCTACCCATAACAGACAGACAGACAGACACACACACGGCTACTCCTATAGTATATTAGATAGATGCAGCATGAAGACAAAAATTATGATATCTATAAGAATATTAATACTATGAATGAAGAAACACGTCTATCGAAAGATATTCTCTGAGTGCAATATAGGCCATCGATGACCCATGCAAGATATATAAAAAATGTCATAATATGATTGGGTACTACATCATAAAAGCATAAAGGAACAATGGCGTCAAAATGGTTCAGTATTGTAGAAATGTTGCAAATTATTATGAAAATAGCTTCATCATCCACGACGATATTGGAAACAGGTGAAGGGTCATTTTGAGAGACTACATGCATACCTTAGCCTCCCGGAGACCTCAAGAGCCACATGAACCATGACACCGAGGGTTTGATCACAAGGATGAATATACAATAAAGAAAGTTTGCTAGTTTATAGTAAAAGAACGTGAGTACAAGTGATAAAAACGTGAAGGGATTGTCCTTAGAAAAGTTGTTGAACCTTGTTTGTCGTAGATTTAACCACAGCAACCACTTCCACCACCATGGCCTTTGTGGTGGCTGCCACCCCCTCTGCCGTAACCACCGCCGCCGCCGCCGCCACCACCAGAAGTGTGACTGTGGTGGCCCACAAGCTGGGCCTTGAAGATGCTGGGACCCTGTCTTCCACCGCGGTGGCCGCCGCCACCACCCCCATAGCCGCCTCCACCTCCGGTAGTGTGACTGTGGTGGCCCACAAGCTGGGCCTTGACGATGCTGGGACCCTGTCTTCCACCGCGGTGGCCGCCGCCACCACCCCCATAGCCGCCTCCACCTCCGGTAGTGTGACTGTGGTGGCCCACAAGCTGGGCCTTGACGATGCTGGGACCCTGTCTTCCACCGCGGTGGCCGCCGCCACCACCCCCATAGCCGCCTCCACCTCCGGTGGTGTGACTGTGGTGGCCCACTAGCTGGGCCTTCACGATGTTGGATCCCCCTCCACCACCACCGCCATAGCCACCACCGCCGCCGTGGCCACCACCTCCTCCGCCACCGTAGCCACCACCGCCAGGGTCTGCCACCGCCACCCAAACAGCCACCGCCAAAACCTGCAATAAACACCTCTCCTTCAGTCACTCTTGTATCCTACCCGACAACACAAAACAAAACGGATAATGAGATATAATAACATTAATTATGTATTGTTTCTATGTGAAGGTGATAATACCCAACACTTAAGTCAGGAGGCCTCTCCCAAGAGGCCTGGAGGTGGCTAGTACTCACAAGTGAGGCCAGAGGTCTCATGGTCCTGGCTCAAAGAGACTAAGTGATGCCTGGTCACAAGTCTGCTCTCTATATATACTTTGACTGCGCCCTC
>JACEEZ010005748.1:0-12500 GCA_016584305.1 Chionoecetes opilio | reverse complement strand
CTGGTGGACTACTTTCGCATATTTCTGAAATAAATTACACCACTGCTTTGAACACCTCCTTCAAAGTTTTCAAGGCAGATTCACGGCAGGACCATCAAACATCAGAAAGCTGCTTTAGCTCTTGAGGATGAGATCCAGGGTAGATGGTGAGTTGGGTTTTCACAAATAAAGCATGTAGCTTACTTGACATTGATAGGAAACTGTATTATAACTTCTCCACCACATTGAAAAATGATACAAAATAGCGACTTGACTTCGAACTTTCCACAAGAACAAGAGTGAAGCAGTGAGCATGGCAGTGGATAATTATACAAGGCAAGACTTTCTCATTGCGCATAAGAATTCTTGATTGCAGCCCTCTATATGTACCACTCATATTCGCAGCGCCATCATATCCTTGGCCTCTCATATCTTCTATCTGCAGATCATGTCTTTCCAAAACTGCCAGGGTGAAGGTCTCTAGCTCTTCGCCTGAGTGCTTTCCACGTCACACACTTTAATAAAGCGTTGCTTTATCTCGTCATCATGCACATACCGAGCACACATTGATGCCTGTTCAGTGTGAGAAATATCAGTTGTCTCATCCATCAGAAACTAAAATATCTTGGCTGCTCTGATCTCATTCAAAATAGTCTTTCTCACATAACTGCCCATAGCCATAATAACATCATTCTTGATTCGTATAACCGCATCGACACTTGAGGCTTACCATGGGCTGTAGCATGCTGAACATTCAAATGGTTGTTCATTACACTATCATACTTTGCAAACAGTTGGATAAGCTCAAGGAAATTGGCTCTGTTCTGACTTGCTTCCCTCTTATCTTTTCCTCTCAATGGAAGTCTTGCCTTACTAAGTATATTATTATGTCTATCAGTCTCTCTATTTTTCTGGCTCTCTTCAGCTTTTGCAGCTTGACTTTCTTCATCTGCTGCTTCAAGGGAATGTTCCAGTCTCTTCTTCTTGAAATTATTCAACCTCAGCATAGCAATCATGTGTGCTTCAGATGATGCATCATGCTCTTTCATTTTGTCAAATGCTTGATGCCATTTACTTATTCCGGTAGACCTCCATGCTGTATGTATTACATTATTATACAATTGTCTTCATGCAGAAACAAGCGACAGCTGAAGCAATACATACTATCAGTTTCTACAGAATATTCAAGGTAAGGTCTGTTCTTATGCCAGTGCTTCTGGAAAGAACGGCCCTTTTCATTCTTGGGAACTTACAACTGCTGGTTCGGTCCAACTGAACAGCATAGTTCATGGCATTCATAATTTATGTTGATGTTATACTTGGCTACGTTTGCTGGATCAGTGGGATACCTCATCAATCAATCATCAATCAACGGGGGCATACGCCGGGGGGCGCGTCGCCTCGCCCACCCTACGGCGCCACTACCGGGTGTCCCCACGCGCGAGTCACCATGCAGGCTCTTTTCCCATACCAAGCAGCTCTCGACAAGAAACATCAACTTGCCCCAGCCACGAACCTTGTGGGCGCCCCCTTGGCCTCCTCCACGCCGGATTGTCTCTTACAGATACAACCCGATGGGAAGGATCGGTTTCAGGGTAGCGTGCCACATGCCCATATTGCCGAAGTTGGCGCTGACGGACTATGTAGGTAAAAGGCCTCGATTCAGTCTCACGGTGCAATCGCTGATTTGACACGTAATTATCCCAGCGATACCCCATGATTCTGCGAAGACCCTTATTAACAAAGGCATCGATTCGTCTCTTCAAGTCGCTATTTAGTGTCCATGTCTCACAACTATAGAGTAAAACAGGGATCACAAGCAACTTGAAGATCCGGATCTTCGGCGTGGGGGGTGGGGGGCTCTATTTTGCTGTCGATAACCTCATCGATAACAAAACATTTCAGGTGCATCTCCCGTGCTTGAATCGGCCTGTTTCTGTGGACAAATCTCTTGATTTTCCATCGAATGTGTGTCATGCTCTGCTCTCATCCTTTTCAATGATGGAAGCCTTGTAACGCATGGTCAGACTCCCCCTAGAAAGTTATGTAACACCAGCTACTGTAGTAGCCTACCCCCCATCCCCCCGATTAGAAGGTTTCCATTTTTTCAAATACAATAATATGAGTCTAGCCTAAATACCTGCACATTATCATCTTTAGGTTTCTCTTTATAAAAATGAAAAAAGTTATATAACACAGATCGCTGCACCTCCCGCCCCCCCTACTGTCACACTCATAACACTTCACCATACTATACCTCCCACCCTTAAGGTAAGTGTGGAAATTTTATGTCACAAACATTCATATATTTAGAGTTCTTACCTATAGAAAACCCATTGTCTATCTCATCCCGACAAAATACCGCAATTAGAACTAACTAAGATACTTATCGGTGGATAGTAGGGTTGAATTCCAGTGATCTGAAACTCGAGAAATGCCAGTGGTCGCTGGCAGTTTTAACTCAAAGGTTGGTCTACTGTGTTTTGGCTCCGCGACTAATATTTTTCATAAATTAATTTCGCGATAAACATTGATGCACCGCATCTGAATACCAAAAAATATAGTTCTTCTGTTGTTCTACTAATTATATGGATGACATGCATTACGATGGAACGTTCTATAATAGCAATTTAATGCAAATTACTCGCCTCGAGTAGCAAAGCTTAATATATTTTTTACATGTATATTGTGGCATGTAAAATTTGGGCGATGTTCACACTGTTTTCTAAGACAGTACTGCTGCGTCTGGCAAACGCTTGTCAAAATACAATAAGCAATGCCTTGGAAAAACGAAGAATAAAGAATGCCGAAATCGGCTTGTTGCTGCGACAATGTAGGTTATAATTGTGGAGGCGACACGCCGCGGCGGGGAGTGGTGGCGGGGAGATTGTGGCGGGAAGATTGAATCAAAACATTGCCACTTCACGCGTCGACTCATTGCACTTCCAGGCTTTCTATCTGATTGATACACAATAATAACAGGAAAATATGACTGCCTAGGTATAGATAACTTCTAAACATACGTTATTGATTATATAATATCATAGAGTAGCATTTACCTCGCCTCCTCAACTATAACCTACTTGGTTATTTGGTTATATACAATGTTTTACAGAATCAGGCTTCTATACAATATACATATAGAAGAAAATCTTTTTTAATATTATACTTTTGTGTTTTAAGTGCAGTGGAATAAGCCCATATTTTGTTTTCCAGTAGACCAACTTATTATAAAAAAAGTGAGTTAAAACTGCCAGCGACCCCTGGCATTTTGGGTTCCAGTTCTCTCGAATTGGGCTGTAGGCTTATCAATACTGCAATGTCTTGTTATTCGAAGTGGCCCGGCCGTGATCAAGGACACAGTGGTGAAGGGCGGATGTGAAGAGCGGAGGCGGTTTGTTTTGGTATGGGCGTCAAGCGGTTTTCACACCAACAGAAGCGGCGAGATATCACCACATGTATTGATTTTAACACGTCCTATTGCTTAACACTATGTCTACAAAAGTTTATATACAATTCTTCTCATTATAATCAGAGAAGATTAGAGAGTGGTGCTACTCTCGTGGGTTCTGGAAGTGTACAGTTCTTCTCGCTTTAATTTAGAGAAGCACAGTGAAAGTTGTTATTAACGTGAGGGTCGGGAGTGTACTGCCTCTCGGTGGGCAGCAGGGCATCGGCCGCCTGGTCAAATCGTCGGTGGCGAGAATCTGATGACGGTGGCCAATGACCACGCTTCAAACCAAGGTGCTAATAATTTAAGGTGCAAATGGTTAATACCACTGGGAATGTTCATTTATAATATCCCGGTACTTATCATTTACTTAAATTATCTTAATTGATACCCATTACCATTATGATTATATATATTAGGGTGTTTAATTTTGTCGAAGTCGATAGTTTTGGTTCATATTGATGTTGCCTGTGTAGTATATATGCTGGTGAAGTGTCGTGCCAAATTTCAGCTCATTCCATTAGGGTTTAGGGGTCGCGCACTTTCGCCCGTATATCGGGCTGCAGTCAATTCCGTGAAATGCCTTTTTGAAATGCATTTTTTCTTTTTTTCTTAGGTAAAATGGCGGCTACTAGAAAGTCTTCGCAGATGTGGTTGCTCGACAAAGCTCCAGAACCAGACATCCTTGGTGCTCGCTTGCCCTCGCGGGAGCAAGTGTTCCTTTTCTTCATGTATCAGCACCACGTATTAAAGAAAACTGTCCCTGATTCCGTGTCGGCAACGAGTGAGAAGCTGAAGGCCATCTGGGGCAAGGCGAAGCTGACAACGAAAACCGACGCAAACATTAGGAAGAACGTCAAAAATCTGTTCGAGGAGTACCAAGCCCTGAAGAAGGATCGGAACAGGATAACTGACGGGGCCGAGCTGAAGCGGAAGATTTGGAAGGGCGACCTGGAAGATCTTTTCGACATCTCCAGTGCAGACGTTCTTGAAAGGAGGGATATCTTGGATGAGGACAAAAGCTTCCTCATTTCGCAGAGAGAAAATCGTTCCAGTTCGTCCATGGCCGGCGTCGATGTCGCCGAAGTGGCGAAAGAAAAGAAGAAAAAGGAAGCCGCTAAGAAGTTGGAAAACCGCAAGCGGAAGCAGGAGGCTGAAACGGAACGCCTACTGGAGAAGGTCCCCTATCCGCGATCTGGCCTTTCCTCATCATCTACTACATCGTCGGAAGATGAGGACGGCGACTTCAAGGCACCGGGAACAAAATTACCCCGGCGAGCACCAACAAACAAGCTGTCCCTAAATATCGAGCTAACGTCGGCCTGGGACCGAGAAGGGCTGTCCGTGCGTCAGGCCTCGAGCGCTTACATCGCGACAGCGAAGGACTTGGGCCACGATGTCAGTCAGCTTGTCATTTCGCCGAGCACTGTCCATCGTTCAAGGATCAGGAACAGGGAGACACTTGCCATTCAACTGGAAAGGGAGGCCTTCAAGGATCCTCCTCCGTTGGTTCTCCACTGGGACGACAAACTACTACCGAAAGCGACTTCGAAATGGGCTTCAGAGGACCGCATTGCCGTGGTTGCGACCGGGCAGAACTTCGAGGAGATCCTGGGAGTCCCCGTCGCACAAGATGGAACAGGACAAGAAGTCGCAAGGACGGTTTTCCAGGAGGTCGACCGAGTCGGTGCCAGGGAGCAGATCATTGGCCTTTCCTTCGATACGACGGCCTCGAACAGCGGCATGCTCGCAGGCGCCTGTGTAGCTACACCTGGAAAATCTCCTCGGTCGCTCACTGCTCTGGCTGGCATGCCGGCACCACGTACTGGAGGTTGTCCTGAAGCACATCTTCGAAAAGTGCTGCGGCCCTTCCACTGGTCCCGAGATCCCAACCTTCAAGCGCTTCCAGTCACGCTGGGAATCCCTTGATCGTGGATCGTACCGCACATTGAATGATGAGGAGCCACTGGAGAACGCCCTTGAGCTGCCCCGCGTACAGATGGTTACGTTCCTGCAAAACAGTTCTCCATGACGGAAGCAACCCACGAGAGGACTACGATGAACTCCTCCGACTGTGCCTCCTGTTCCTCGGAGGAAGCGAGGGACAGATCCGATTCTGAGCTCCCGGTGCCTACCACCAAGCAAGGTGGATGGCCAAGGCCATATACGCCGTCAAGATGACGCTCTTCGCCAACCAGTTGGAGCTGCCAGCTCGCATTCAACGAGGCCTCCGTCAAGTGGCGCTGTTCGTCAGCCTCTTGTACATCAAACACTGGCACGAGGCACTGATTCCGGAGTGCGCTCCAAAGAACGATCCGGAGCTCCTGCAGGCCCTCAACGAGTATCCTGACAAGGAAGTTGGCGCAGAGGGTACCAGGGCTCTTTCTCGCCACCTCTGGTATCTTTCAGAAGACCTGATCGCGCTGGTTTTCTTCGACGACAGAGTCGAAGATAGGGAGAAAAAGCGGATGCTGGAGAACCTGGTAAGGCCTGCGTCCAAGAAGGCATTGAAGAGGCTCAAGGGGAAAGGGTTGAGAGTGACCAACACCACGACCCTGAGCGGCTTCGTCAACAGCCGCAGCAAGCGGCTGTTCGAGCTGCTGACGGATCGGAAAGAACACCCCCAAAACCTACTCGCGGACGAAGCACTGAAGAACCGCGTCAGGGCTCTGAAGGTGGTCAAGTGGTCAATGCTGAGCGTGCGATCGCCCTCATCAAGCAGTTCGCCGGCGCTGTAAAGGACGAGGGCCAGCGCCAGTACCTCCTGCGCGTCGACAAGCACTACCGCAGCGAGGTTCCCAAGCGGACCAAGGCCGCCTGCTCGGCCTCCTCCCTCTGAGTGCTACGGCAGTCATGTGCGCGACCTGTAAATTTTATTTGATTTTGTTGAAAGAGGTATCAATCGCATCCATTTTAAATAATAAAACAGGGCAAAGTCGATATGGCGAAGTATCTGAACTTTTATTTTTCCCTAGTATATATATATATATATAATTATAATGGTAATGGGTATTAATTAAGGTAATTTAAGTAAATGATAAGTACCGGGATTTACTTAAATTACCTTAATTAATACCCATTAGGCTACCATTATATATATATATTATATATATATATATATATACTATATATATATATATATATATATATATATATATTATATATATATATATATATATATATATATATATATATATATATATATATATATATACATACATCCCTATTCAACCCCCTAAATTGAGCGAACAATACGTCCCTCACAAGG
Organism: Chionoecetes opilio; assembly: GCA_016584305.1. Lineage (NCBI taxonomy): Eukaryota > Metazoa > Arthropoda > Malacostraca > Decapoda > Majidae > Chionoecetes > Chionoecetes opilio. Next base: position 5,802 of record JACEEZ010005748.1, on the reverse strand, counting down.
GGGGGGGGGAGAAAACAAAACCACCACTCTACTAATTGAGAGGGTGGTTGGTGGATAATTTCCACAGTATGGATGGAGCATATGCTAAGCTGCGCGTGGCATTCGGTGCTCATCTCCGTGGCATTTGCCCTAGGAGCCTGTGGTGGGTGACGACCCGTTACCCCGGGACACAGGGCTAGTGTGACTCCCGGGTTACCACAGTTACCTTCCCCAGGTTACCCCAGGTACCCATTTATCAACCCCGAAAGGAAGGGAGAACAGCTGGGTAGGCTGGTCACCGACTTGCCCTGGCCCGGGATCGAACCAGGGCCCGCAGATTCGTAGCCAGGCACGCTAGCCACTGCACTACGGAGGCGACAGCCTTCGTGGCCACCCTTAGGCGTTACGTAATTTTTGAACGACCCCAAGGTATATCTAATTTCTTATATAGTGGGGAAAGAATATATGGTTCAAAGAAGGCAGAAACAGGCCCTACATCACACTAAAGAGTGGAGCTGTGGCCACCAAGTTTTTCAAACCACACAAGGGTTTCAGGATATTACAATGTTAACGGCTGAAATGCGTAAGCAGCAATCCGTTATAATTCATGACGTGCCATCGTACATGAACATAAATTGCCTTCCCACACCAGCCAACTACCTGTGGGTCAAACGCAGGTTTGTAGGCCAGACTGTACGACCCCAGCTGATTGGAGTCGTCGAGGGGGATGTAATACCTGCGAAGGTGTACATTGAGGGCATTGGAAGGAAGAATGTGGAGACATACACGGCGGAGCCTGACATCTGCCGTCATTGCAGCCGCTGGGGCCACCAGGAATGGCGCTGCAAGTCAGCCCCTCGCTGCAGGTACTGTGCCCAGAACCACAAATCATCAGTGTGCCTAAGAAAGATACAGGAGGGAGCAAAAATCCCGCCTGGTTGCTGCAATTGTGGAGGAGAACACAACGCTCACTCCCACATCTGCCCAGCCAAGCCCAAGCCACACAGGGCTGGGGCACCTGCAACCCAGCCTCAACAGACGACAGTAGGGCGTCGGCGACTCAACAGACGACTACAGGTAAACAACACCTCTCCAGTGCCTTGCCACACCGCTGCCGCTGCAGTCCGGCCAAAGACTGTCCCTTCATCTCCTGCTCCACTCACCAGCGCGAAGGGCATGGATACTGTTGCAACTTGGGCAAGATAAGGCCAAGTAAACGCCAGGCTGCCGGCTTGTTCTTTATTGTCCGACGCCGCCAAAATCATGCCCGCTTTACATCAACAATACAGTATAGATGCCAGACAAACAAAAGAGAATCAACGAACAGAATATAACCCAATAAGTGTTTTCCTAATCAAGGTTTCTAATACCCAGCACTTCTCCCCCTTTATTTTTTTTCAATGAAGAAGCTTAACCATTATCCTTCAAACTCAACTCATTACGGGGTGGTTAGAAAACTAAACATAGCCATTGGAAACAAATAAAACTTATTTCAAGTAATCCTGAGTACACATATAAAAACAAAATAAAACTACATAATCATTACACTTCAAAGATTGAGCCGATCTGGAGGCTTCACAGTTCTCCCCGATCGCCTCAGAACAGGAGTCTGAGGGAGTGACACCCTATCTGGGGACTTGAAATCATCTTTTGCCTGATTCCCTAGCTGATCATCAGGTAAATCATTTACATCTACTACTTCATGGCTAGAATTCTCCCCAGGGCACCACCCTGCAGCACCTGTGTCATCCACCCTTACCGGAAAACTACATCCTCTATTTGGTACCTTAGTGCTATAAGCATCCGCATCATTATCTTGACCTGGAGAGACTAAGTACCTGTGCATGATTTGGTCTGCATGCCTCTTCCAAACTATGTTACCAAAATCTTGTACACAAACCTTGTAATTCCTTAATCCTAGCACTTCCACAACTTCTCCCTTCACCCAAGAATCTCCTTCTCCATAGTTCTTCACAAAGACAGCATCACCAACCTTGAAGAGTTTACTTTCATCACAGAAAACCTTATCCCTCAGCTGAACTAATGTTTTGTCTTTTGATGGCGCTTGCTTAACTGACTCAATGGTTATCTTAAATATTCTGTTGAACATCAACTCAGCTGGTGACTTAACAGTTGCTGAGTGGATTGTCTTTCTCTGATTATACAGAAATCTACAGACTCTAGTATCTAAGCTGCCGTTACGGAATTTCCTCAATCCTTCCTTCAAAGTTCGTACTGCTCTTTCAGCCTGTCCATTAGATGAAGGGTTATATGGGGCAGGAGTGCTTAATACCATTCTTCTTAAAAAAAATACGGGGCTTTCTTTTGGGAAAACAAAATAAGGGCATTGTTAAAACCAATTACATCAGGCTTTTCCAAAAATTTCCCAAAAATATTTTCCGGGAGCAATTTCAAAGTAGAAAGTATAAATTTTAGGGAATTTGTTACATGAACTCCGGGAATTTTTTTAAAAGAATTTCCCTTCACGGGGAAAAAAATTATTTATTTCCAGGGGACCAAAAATCATATGTAGCCTGGGAACCCAAGGGGGGGCCCCTGCACGGGGCCAGGAAAAAAACTGGTTTGGGCTAAGGCCCCGAAATTCTTCCCCCCCCCCCCCAAATATCACAACTTTTTTACTTCCTCAAAATCTTAAACCCAAATTTTTTGGGCCCCCAAAAACCCAAATTTCTTCCCTTTCACTTTCTAGCATTGATCCCATTATAAACCAAAAATGCAAATTTTCCCAAGTACCTTGAAAACAAGACCCACTGGTACTGGGCTACCGGGCTTGAAAACGAAATTATTTTTAAAACCCTTTTCGTTCCGATCAAAAACAGTATTTTTTAAAAATTTTGGGGTTTTTTCCCTTTTTCCTCCTGGTCCCAAAACATTTTTGTTTCCTTTAAAAACCGGGGTTAGAACGTTATCCAAAAAAACATGTATTGATTTTTTTTTTTTTTTTTTTTTTTTTTTAAACATTTGTCCCAAAAAGCCCTGTAGGCATTTGGCAAAGCCGTCTGAAATGAAAAGGGGCCGGGGCCTGGGGTTTTTAGGGACTTTAAAGGGGACGGAGTCGGAAAACCGCTCCCCCTTTCTCTCGTTTTAAACAAATTTTATTTTTTACAATTTTTTTTTCCCTTCCCTTCTTTCCTTTTCCTGGGTTTTTTAAATTGGTCTATGTACTACTATTGGTCTTTTACTTTTATATTTTCCATCAACATTCATTTTTAAAATCTAATTAAAAAACCTAATTTGTGTTTTGGTGGGGTTTTTCCTTTTTTCAAAAGGACTTCACTTACCTTTATGTCCAAAATTTAAAACCCCGGGGAGCTTTCAACAGACTTTAAAACATGATAAAATTTTAAAAACACTTTTCATTGTGTATTACGTAAAAAATTTTGGGGGATAATAAAAAATAAATTTTGAAAATAAAAAAATGAAAAAAAATAAACCCTTTACTTAATAAAGAAACATAAGCATAGGTTACTTCCCTAAAAATGTACATGTAGTTGCCCAAAAAATCAGCTGAAAAAAACATATGGAAAATTTTTATTTTTGTGTAAAAGCGAACAGCTAGGTTTTTTGTTTATCTAAATTAGCCCATAGTAGTACATGGGGTTAAAAATTACCAGTACCACTTAATAGGGGAAATAAAAACCTAAAGCACAAAAAAAAAATAGTAAAATTTTAAATTTAAAACCCCTGCATAAAAAAAAACTTTTAAAAAGGGCTGCTTCCTTTTTTAAGAAAAGTTTAGTGCTGAAAAAAAAACCTCTTATTTGGTTGTTTTTTGTTTGGTTTGGGGGTTGCAATTTTTATAAAGGGCTTTGGTGAAATTTTTCAAAAAATATTTGTTTAAGGGGCCCGATACAAATCTTAATTAGTCGATTTACTGATGTTTTTTCATGGAAAAACATTCATTTATATCAGGGAACCCTTTTTTTGAAAATTTTAAGGGGTTTGTTTGACAAGAAACTGTCGTTGGGGTTTTTGGTGCAAATGCCCCAAAAATTTTTCCTAAAATTACCTAAAAAACCCGGCCCCACACACACCGGCGCGGGGCCCGTCCCGGGCCCACCCCCCCAAAAGGGGGGGTGGCTAGAGGGGGGCCGGGGGTGTGGTGGGGTTTTTCATTTTCCCGGGGGGGCCTGTCGCAAGCGGCCGGATGAAAAACAGTGGCGCTTGAAAATTCCCTCCCCGGGGCGGGGCCTGCCGCCTGTGTTTTGTGTGGGTGCCTTCCGGCGGGGGGGCCCCCCCCTCCCCGGCCAGATAATGTCTAATTGTTAAGGGGAAAGATTGTATTTATTATAATTTTAGGGTTTTTATATAGGGGTTTTATATATAGTAAGGGGGGATATATAAGGGATTTAAAATGGCTGCACATGCAGCCCACCAACAAGGGCCTTTTGGGCGCGGGTTCATTTTTGTCAAACCCCGGTTTGGTTTCCCACGTGTACTGATATTTTCCCTTTGGGGGGGGGCCGGTGTGTGTGTGGGTCTCGTCCGGGACGAGGCCTCGCCATTTTTGGTCGGGCCGGACGGGGCCGAAACCGGTGTGGGGTTTTGGGGCCGGCTTAAGAGAGCTTAAAATATTTGTGGTATGAATAAAATTTTGAGAGGTGAAATCTTTTGGGCCTTTTAAAGGGCCTCCCTATCAAGGGAATATTGAGATAGGACCCACTTTTCGGGAATTTCAGCTTAAATATTTTTACCAAGAGAGACCCACTTACACATAAGTCACATTTAAGTTCTTATGATGTATGAGCTACATAACCAAAAAGTATATCAAAAACTTTTTTTCATCTTCCTTTGAAAACTCGGTTTTGGCACATTTTTTCTCAAACCTCCCTTTGAATTTTCTAAAAAAAAAGCCCCGCTTCAAATGAAAATTTTGGTTCAATTTTTGGGGTTTTAATTCAGTGATAATTAAGGGATCTTTTTTTTGACGAAAACCCAAAATGGAAAGAACTTCAAACCAGCTTTTTTTTCAGATTCCTTTACTTGGCAACACCACTTGTAATTGCACACCACTTCCTAATTGACCAAACAAACCCTTCCCTAGTCTGTTTGGAATTTTACCAGAATACATAGTGGAAAGCTTTTGGGTTTCAGCAATAACACATAACTTTATCAATGTTTTTTGTATGGGGCTTAAGCAAAACCTTTTCTCTTGAAAAGCGACCCTTGAGTACTGTAAAACTTTCTTTACTTTAAATTCCAAGCAGCAAATTAAACCAATTTTCTTTCACTTTTAGAGTTGAAAAATTTCTTTTTCAAAAAAAGCTCAGAGAATTCCTCAGTGTATACAGATTTTGTACAGAAAAACTCGCTTCCTTAGTAATTGGGGTGAGGGAGAATAATTACCCCACTATCACGTAGAATTGTACAATGATGGTTTGGGTAAAAAAAAACAGATAAGACCAAACCAAAAAACTCACAGCTGTAGTTTTTTTTTTTTTTCTTCAAAAAAATACCTAGCTCCCAAGCACAAAACCAAAACACTTTTTTTTTTTTGAACTCATTTAAATTGATTCATTACCTCTTTGATAATTTCTTGACTGAGTGGTCTATCAAACGTCCTAACGCTGATGCGGGAGTAAGAAAAAGGTGACTTAGAAAATTTTAAATTTTTTGACCACAGAATCACTTTATTTGTTTTTCCTAAACCCAATTAATTTTCTGGGTTCCAAAACACTGTTTTGGTAAAAAACAGTGAGTCTGACAAACTTTAAATGACACACCCCAACTTTGGTGGTTCACATTTAAACTTTAAAAGGGGGACCATCATCACGGGAAACAACACCTTTCTTAGAAAGTTTG
>JACEEZ010005747.1:0-22750 GCA_016584305.1 Chionoecetes opilio | reverse complement strand
TTATCAGAGTACCATATCGCGCCACATACTATCATTTAATATATTGAACCATATATACACTGATCTATCTGTACTACAGTTGTCTATGATCGAAGTTATCACGAGACTAGTATAATAAATGACCTACATGAGTAAATATTTAACTTGTGTTTTTGTGACATTTTTACGGGTACCACAGTGCCCGCCACATAGCTACATGGTAATAAGATGTAAGAACTATATTACCTGTATAGTGGCTCTATATCGAGTATCAATGACTAGTATAAATATAATGACCTACTGAGACAAAATAATATAACTTGTGTTTTGGTTCCTTATTTATCATGTACCAACCACTTTCATCGCCACATAGCTAATGGTAATAAGATGTAAAGAAGCGTATAGGTTAATAAATGCGGACAACAAAGGGTATTTAATATATACATCTTTGTTTAATATTTAGTGGCTAAGTAAGTTTAGTGTAATTATACTGATCCTAAATTTTTTTTTGAAACGTGAGTAGTAGGTCTGTATCGAAACGTTTGAAACTCCCTCCATTGATAACACCATATATACCACTGTATCTGTACCACAGTGGTCTATGATCGAAGGTTAATCAACTGACTATCTAAATTTAAATACTCTAAATGAAAAATATACTTGTTTTTTGGTGACTTCTTTATCCAAGGTCCCCATTCCATCGCCTCATGCTACATGGTAATAACTGTAAAAGAACCGAATATACCACTGTTAGTGTCTATGATCGAATTATCACTGACTATATATAATAAATGACCTACATGAAAAATATTAAACTTGTGTTTTGTGGACTTATTTTATAAGGTTACCCCATTCATCGCCACCTAGCCTACCTGGTACAATAAGCTGTAAAAGAACCATATATATGGTGGTGTGGGGGGACCCGTACTATTAGTTGAAAAATATTCATAAAAATCAATTTTTTTACCTGAGAGAGTGCACACTGTGCCAAACAACTTTCACATTGGCCCACCTATGTACCCTCTGAATCTTAACGCAGATATAAGGGTCATTCGGGTTTTTTTAATCATTTTTGGCACCTCGTCCGGTGTCCCCCCCCACGAGGGGGACCCCGGATCAGGTACTTGGGGAGACACCGATGATTTTTTAAACTCAGATTACATCAAACATTATTGGGTTTTTTGCCTGAAATACCTATATGCTAGCTAACACGCCCACCATTATTCTTAGGTTGATGAATGAAAGTAATCTCATATAAAATAGCATTTTATTTCAAAAGATAGGTCTAGGGTATTTTATGCTCACTATTCATAAGTGCTCATGAGGCATGCAGCGGGGAAACACCTTCACCAGGTCATCCTGCCCTCTTGGTGATCCTTGGAGTCCAGGCACCCCTTTGCACTGTCTGGATCAAAACAGAAGCTTCATCTAGGATGGTAGGGAGGTGAACGTGTCTCCGGGTGTTAGCGGACTTCATCCTGAGAAAGCAAGGTTTATTTTTCCATCATCCATGATGGCCACACTGAGCACATAGCCACTTAATGTTGCCCACCCCCTTCCCTCCTCCACTCAGCTGAACCAGAACAAAGTCCCCCCCCACCTGTGATGTTTTCGCAAGCAAAGGGTATGATCTGCGTGCCTAGGTGCCCCTCGTCGATCCACCTCATCCGAGTACTCGGAGGATCGTCCAGCCTGAGTGGACATCATCACCTCCTCCTCTCAGTGGTGTCCTTCCTCCGGACAGCACGACTTCTTCCTGCGTGGACCCTTCCTTCTTTCCCAATGTTTTCTTTTCAGCCGCTGCCTTCTTTTTGTCTTCCGCTTCTCCTCTTCTCTCCTTCAACCTCAGGTCAGATATTGCCTCCTCATTCTGTTCTCGGTTAAATGCAGGCCCGCACTCCTCTTTCCGTCCCCTTCCATAAGGACAGGAGTAGCCATTGGATGGAACGGCTGACACACTCTGGGGTTAAGTCTGTCTGTTGAAGGGTGTCCCTGGGTGCAGGGTGCGTCGTGCTCGGGCCCGGGGTTGCGGTGCATCGTGCTGGGGCCGCGGGGTGCAGGCTCTGTCGTGCTGGGCCGGGGTGGCAAGGCTTTGCGTGCTGGGGCCCCGGGTTGGCAGGGGGCGTCCGTGCTGCGGCCCGGGGTGGCAGGCCTCCTAGTCTGCTGGGGCCCGGGGTGGGCAAGGCTCTGTCGTGCTGGTGCTCGGGGGTGGCAGCTCTGTCGTGCTGGGCCGGGTGGCAGCACGACTCATCTAGCCTCTGGGAACACAGCGGGAGGGGTATAGCTTCTGCGGTATGGCCTCACCATTCGCTCCTCTCCATCGACTTCCTCCATCAAAGAGTTGGTGAGTAACTTTCTTCCCTACAATTCTGGTGTGCCGGTCCGCTTCGGTTACATGCCTCCTACAAACACATCATCTGGAAGTATGTTGCTATTTGAGTGGCCCATATACCAGTCGCCCGGAAAACCAGTTCTGAGAAGTTGGATGGGGTAGTGACTTTGGTCCATGCCCTCAAGCAGAACTCTGGCAACTTGTGGACTGTTATGTTCTCGTTAGGGGCATAGCGCGTGGTGCCCGTTCAGTAGGCAACGCAGGAATGTCTAAAGGGACCAAAGACACTCACATCCATGGGCTGAGTTTGTCTGTTGTACGCGGATGCAAGGAACATACACGATACCATGCATTATCGCAACGTCAACAGGCTGATGTTCATGTGACATTCAGCATTGTCCTGATCAAAAAGAATCTTGTTTCTCTACAGAAGAACAAGACTTTCTCCATGGAGGATGCTGAAGGTTCTGCACGAAGCATTCACCATTCATCCACCACTAGGATGGGCAATATTCCCTTTGGAACCAAGATCGTGTTCCTCATGAAACGGATGTCATCGGCATGCTGGGAATTATAAACACTGGAGTGATGGCTGCCCCACAGCATTTATAATGCCACAAACGTCTGCTGCACCGCGTTCACGAGTTTACCTGCGTGGCTACTGGCTGGCCTCTCGCCACACAACCTTGATGGCTTCATAACAGTCAACAAGTACTCTCCATCCAAATTGTAATATCCGGTCCGGGCGTGAATGTGTACTTCTCCAAAGCTATGTGTAAGCCGTAAGAAGGTTTCCCATTGAATTTGTTGAAGGCAACAATCCTGGCAATGGACATTCCATGCCTTCCGGAGCCTTCAATACAGGTTTGGATGATGGTTCATGAAGGCATAGTACCAGTCCCTTGTCCCATTTTCTCTTTCTCTCTCCCGGGCAGCAGGATGCTCTTGCTCACCAGCTAATGCAATACTGTACCTCATCCTACGCACATCGTTCATGGGGCAGGGCCGTAGAACATCTTTGGCTGCGTAGGATGGTATATCAGCAATGTATATTTCTTGTTTGAGGGCTGAAAAACCCTATTGCTACGAAGCAACAGCCATAGAGGTACTCCATCCCCCGACAGCTTCTTGCGATAGATAGAAGGCTCCGTACAAAAGAATGAATAGACTTAAAAGCCCTTGCTGGCGAACAAAATTGACAAAAAAACTAATAAATAGAGCGCTTGAAGGCATCCTTTAACAAAAGAAATTAATTAGGACTTTAGAAGGCCCTTGCTTGCAAATAAACGCTAACAAAAAAATGAATAAATTTTAAAATCTATAATCTAGAGACCCTTCAGCTTGCCCTAGTGTCTTTTTGCATGACCTCATCCCAGGGAACCCCAGAAGACTGGGATGAGGTTCATACAAAAGACCTATGGGGATAATAGGGAAACTAAATAGAGCAACGTTACAGCAAGATTTGTTTTCTGATGTTGAATCTGTCATCGGCTTCTTTTCAGGCTGCAGCTAGTGGCCCACGCGGTGCTTAAGCAGCCTACCAGCGTCAGTGCGGTCCATCTGCTTGTCGCGCGTCCTGAATATTTTGCGAGGCATGTGACGGTTTGTATGTGGGTTAGGTTAGGTTAGTCTGAAAGCGTGAATGACTTAGACATCAATCATAGTTAGTTTTCTTAGTTTTTTAGGTTGCTAGCCTTAGTATTTTTTACCAGTGTAAGAGGCGATTCTTGCATGGCCACCATATTATTTTGGGACTATGAGTCTGGCAATATATGTGGGGGTCACCGAACGTACATGCCCCAATTGCAGTTTAATGTTTTTTTTACCATAAAATTAATTTCTAGATCATCTAATAACATAATCACTTATATGAAAGTTAGTTCATGTGCTTATGCATAATAACCTGAGAATCGCATCATAATTTAATACCATCACTTCAACTTTCATCCACAAAAAACACTGTTCCATTTACATTTAAAGTGCACTAGTTCAACCAACCATTTACTATCATGCTAATTGCATAGTCCGTCACTTTTTCTTATGTGTTTCTAAGTATTTAAATTATAGATTTTCCAACGTAGTGATGCGGGGATCCCGAACGTCATGCCCGAAAATAGCAGTGTTAAAATTTTTTTTTAACCATAAGAAAATTTATTCTAGAAATCATTCTTAACATAATCACTTATATATAGTTTAGTTTTCTGTGCTTATAGCTATAATACACACTGATATAGCATCATAATTTAATACCAATCACTTCAACCTTTATTGCCACAAAAAAACACTGTTCCATTGTTAATTTAAATGCACTAGTTCTCCAACACCATTTAATATCATGCGAATATACATGTCCAATCTACTGTGTGATATGTTTTGTATCTTTTTCAACAAATATAGCTTTTTCAAAATTTCACTGTACGTTTATCCCCCGCCTTTCACATACGTTTGATCCCCCGCGCCACCGAAGTTTTTTTGTAAATAATGCCACCCCCGCGGCCTGTTGCGAAGCATGCCTACTTTTTCACATCATAACCTGTCATACGTGTATACCTCGTCTTGCAACTTACCTCAAAAGAATCACGATCCATCAAGCCGACAGGAACACTAATAAAACGTGCGAAAGTAACAAGGAACAGACGAAAAATCAATTTTCTTACCTGTAAACACGGAGGTGACGCTGACTACCCTGTTTGCGATACCATTTACAGTTCACTGCAGGTGGAGCTGCATCCCGTGTTGGCATGGTGGCGCGAAATTTGAATTAATTTTCGCGTTGTAGCCTTCGTTACCGGTGATCGCCCCCCCCCGTTCGTAGTGACCCCACCCCCACCTACCCTGTATAGTGTCTATGATCGAGTTGTCACTGACTAGTATAATAATGACTACATGAGAAAATAATATGACTTTGTTTTTGGTGACCTAGTTTATCAGGGTCCACATTCATCGCCACAATAGCTCATGGTAAATAAGATGTAAAGAACCATATATACCACTGTAAATCCTGTCCACATGATCTATGATCGAAGTTATCACTGACTATATAAATAATGACCTACATAAAAATAATTATAACTTGTTTTTTGGTGAATTATTATATCATGCACTATATACCGCCGTAACAACGATAATAAGGTTGCGCTTTGCCAGGCGCATAGCGCAGTAGGGGCCCATGCAACCTTTTAATACTGGCAACTCTTTATATCGACACACCGCTCGGCCACAACCGAGAAGTCCCGGTTCGATACATGGAGGAAGCGATGATAGATGGGTGGTCTTTCTTAATAACACCGACCCCTGGTCCCCCATCATGAAATGGTACCGGTGTTCCGGGGGTTTGTGACCCGCCTCGATCGTATCCCGAGTGGTGTGCCTTCGCAACACCTGAACTAAGCGGGCGTCACACTAGCACTTTTTCCGTCTATTTTTTTTTTCCAGCGACTTTCTACACTAACAATTTTTCTGCTGCAAAGGTCAGCAAGCCTGCACACACACAGAATCGTTCGCCTGCCATCGCAGTCAGCTGTTGACTGGTAAACAAACATTGTTTCTTTGCGGTTTTGTGGTTTAACCACTTTGGTGGGTTAAGATTATTGTCATTAAACCTATAAGTGTTATGTTATGTTTCATTAAAAAACCTATAGGTTATGTTAGGTTTTTCATTAAAATCTGGTTAGGTTAGGTTTCATTGAAATATATAAGGTAAGGTTTAGTTTTTTTTTTTTTTTTTTTTTTTTTTTTTTTTTTTTCTTTTTTTCTTTGCGCAATAAACCTATCTCCATTACAACACGCACCTATTGTGGCACAAGACCAATTGTCTTTGTCTCTGCAAAACGACCGCGAAACTCTCGTCCATTATTACCCGGCTATAATGACGTGCCTTGTAATGCATTAGAGTTGTAGTAGAACAATTTTCTTTTTCTGCACGTAAAAAAAGTAAGCTGAAAGGCTTGTGGAATCCCGCCGACTTCTACGGATTATAGCACCCAAAAACTAGTTCCGATAGAAATGTAGTACCTTATTACTTCTATTCCCGTTTTTCTTTAGCTGTGCTTTCCTGTTGCCTCTAGTTTTGTTTTTTGTGCAATGAATTTTCTAATATTCAGATAAGTGAGGTAGTTTTGGTTAGGTTAGAGGCAATTTCATGGTTCTTTAACAGCACGGTTTGGTCAGGGTGTGTCTGGTGAGTGTCAGAATGGTTATAAAACCTTTTCCCACACTCTAGGCATTCTGGTTTCTTAACACCACTGTGTGTCAGGGTGTGTCTGTGAGGTCACCTTTGTATAAATCTTGTTAATATCCTGGACCACTACTGCCTCACCGCGCGCCTGGGGACTGCTCTGCCTCGTCCTCCTTGTGACCTCCACGTGGTCAACTTGCACTGATCACAGTGATGACACTCAGGAACGTCTGATGTATGCGGTCTCCCATTGGTTTTTCCCGCCGGCGGCGGCGCTACATACATTGCCGTGCTAACACACCGCTATATTACACATTCGCTATATTTTTTTTTCTTCTTTCTTTGCATGTTCTCCTTTTAGGTACATACAACTACGTACATTGTATGTTCACGCATCACAGATGTACCTGGTACACTCCTACATTTGCTGATGACAGTCACACCTAATCCCGACTAATGCCTCCCGCACCGCATAGTCGAGGCGCCCTTCTTGGTAAGGCAATCCTGCCCATTTGCTCGATGTCTCCACCCACGTTACTCCTCAATTCCCCTTGTCCAACATATCTCGAAGCACTGCTATATCAATCCTCAGACGCTTGTTGTCCACCAATTTTTATAGGTGTATAGGCGTTCCACTACCCTAGCGGTTGTCCCAAACAGCTGATAGGATCCTACCACATCCGGGATCTCCCTGCAGAATAACTGGCCACATACACCGCAGTACGAGCAACCATCCAGAAGTGCCGGGTCTCGCACAAGATTGACTGACCACCGCCCACCGTCGAACCTTCCTTAGTGACTGCCAGTAAATCGGGCCCCGTAACAGTATTCGTGTCGCACAGAAAGATATAAGCCCCCTTGAGATCCATGTCCCTGCGGGTGTCGAGGATGCGTCAGCGTAGCCTCAATTGGCATCGTCCTAAAGGTCTATCCTCGGGATACGCACCCAACATTATCCGTTTTCACACCGCTCAATCCACCTTGTTTAGTCTGCAATTGTCAAGACACCCGTACATTTGGAATTGAAACACTCGCTCGCACACATCGAACGCTATATCCGGTCGAGTTGTAAGATAAGCCATCTCATTTAAGTTGCCCGACCAACCCACGATATCTGTTTTCTCTCGTTCGACAACTCACTATTCTTCTCCAACGCCGACGCTTGCTATGGCAACCGGATTCAACGATGCTCCACAACATACTGAAAACTGGTCGATGTGATACGCCGTCCTCGGTGTAACTACGTTGAGCCCCACATATGAAAGCACTCTCTGAATCGAAACTCCACTTGAAGGTCGCTACGCTACTGGTTATCACGTGCTGTCAAAGTTCATAGTACCAGCCCACAAAGAGTCATACTACGATCGCATTGATACCCTCTGTTCCACCATGTTGGCTCCAGAAAACAATGCAGGGTCCAGGGACGAAATCTTGGGCACCGAGACTATCAGCTGTTTCCTTTCACCTCATGTACCATTGTCCTGGCCCGTCGCACAACAATACACAGTCTTCCTCAAACGCCACAATTAAAGGCCATTGTTCGAACTCAGAGAGGTATCAGGCACTTCAACCTCTATTTTGGTTCCCTGGAGTATGCCCAGCTTGTATGTCCATTGTTGGCACACTCCAACCATTAGCTAGGCGAGTACCATTGCCGAACGGACAGCCTCCTTTTGAACATGTGGGAAGTTCTTCTGCCCCTATGGTTGTCCTCCTCAAAGCCCCTGGCTACCAAGCGTGCTTCACAATAGTCCTTCCCGTCCTTCGCTTTTCTGTGCACCCACGTATCAGTATAGCTTGTTTGACCCCCATTCTTCCACCTCTTCATACACCTCCTTGGTCCCTCCAATTCTCATCTCTTTTTTCTTAGCACACACCACCTTCATCTTATTAAACACACAAGCATTTCTGTCGCCTCGTCCCCTGTTTCCCATGTATGTATAACAATCTCTGTCCTAGATCCTCAATAATGTTACCATCTTTGCATCTTAATGTTTGTAGTCAGTCGGGTTCGACCATCGCCCTTCCAGCCCGACTAACAATTTTCAGATATCCCTCACCACGGTCGCTTTCTCAACGCCCTTATCCTTTGACCCGCTTTAACTCTCAACTACAGGATTGCCAAACACCCGAGGCACTCGCACGCCGTGTTCTCTGCCGACGTCACCGCTGTGGCCATCCACAGCCACCTCAGCCCCCTCAAACCCACACATTCAACAATTTTCACGAGGATGGTCGTACATCATCCAGTCCATGTCTGAATCCCCGAATCCAATTTTCCACATCACCTCACTCCGCACACTAGTAGCTCGCCGAGCACTGGTAATTGACTGAGACACACCTTCCTAATTTGACACTTGGTCAGTCAGGATTCAAACACTGGTCGTGCCGTGGCAATATGACATGTGTGCACCCTAACACACATTCCACCGTGCTTCCACTAGAATTGTTTTCCGTCCTTTCCCAATTATGGTACCAGGTCCCGCGCCACTTTTACTGTCTAGACGTTTTGTATAAACTCATCCTCCGTAGTGTAGGTTCTCCCGGGGTCGCTGTCTCTCACATTTTACGAGTTGCTCTTAGTCCCCAGCCCTTTCACTATATTTCCGCTAGGTAAATGCTTCCGGCCGGCGTGAAGTGCATGTCAGTGTATCCTTCACTATATCTGCAGGTGTGGCCTCGCCGTTGGCCTAAGCGCTGTGATTATCATCAAAGGCTCCAGGAATCCCAGGGGTCTGGCCAAATACCAGCTTGTTGGGCGAGTCACCCGAAAATGTTGACAGTGCATTCCTGCAGCCACAAAGCCCAAGCCAGAGCACTCTAATCCAGCCAGGACAATCCGCCAAAATCATTGCTTACCATCCTCCCACCAGCATTGAGCCTCTCACCAACACCATTACTCCAAGGGCTTCAGCTGCCGTCGTTATAATCTTAACATTGATGCCTGCACCTAGAGACCTCATATCTGAATTATTATAATGCACAGCCATTATCTGATAAGATTTTTCCTGGGGCACCAATAGCACAACCCACCGAGAATATTCCCGCATAATCGTGCCTGCATTCTTGTCCGGGAAACAACCACAGCTGTACAATACTTATACATGGGGCCCTATCACCCAAAGAATACTTCTTGCCCCACGACTTATGGTCCTGGCAATCACCTCGTTAAACCTGCTAGCCACGTGACCACTCACCACGACTGGTTCCTCGTGCCGGTTTCTTATACGTTTGCAACGTCACAGTCACTTTCACTGTATCAATCCTCCGTTCCAGGTTCGGAGTCCCTATATTTCGCATCTCTTCACAGCTTCTTCAATTTTTCCGCTGTAGGGTGTCCAAACTGACGATGAAGTTTTTCAAGGCCACTCTTCTCGATGTCCCCCCGTCCTTGTAGAGTGCCACGAGTGCCTCAGCTATATTACTTCCCAGTTTAGTCATGCGTAACTGCACATAATATGTCCTGACATGATGTACGTAGATTGACGACGTCCCGCTGGTGTTTCCGCCCACTTTGACTTGATTTGTCTCACAGTTGATTCATGCTTTCGGCTCTTTGTCATAGACGATCTAACTCAGACAACAACGTAATTAACAGTTCCACCACATCAGAGGTCACAGTTTTGGCACGCATATTCCCTATACAACGGGAAACGTAACTTTCTTGAAGAATCACAGAAATACCATTGTGCCAAAGGTTGAAGCTGGAATTAGAAACATTCCTCTTTCACAAGTCCACGCTCATATTCGTCAACCCATTTACATCACTTCGAGCCAACGTTAACCACACACAGTGTTTGGTACAACCTGTATCAAGGCGGCCACCCCAGATTCACCCTAGTTTCCATAAATTGTCCTCGCTATCTTTACATTCACATAGCCACGAATAAGTTCACTGGTTTCCTCACGTACCACCATGGCCTCCTTTGTTTTCGTAGGCGTCGGGCAATCACTTGCCCAGTGATATATCCGATTCACAAAATAGCACATTTGGGAATATGGTACCATAGCCCCCATAGGATTTTCTTCTCCTATCCTTTCTTTGACCGTCCCTATTACCCCGCCCACGCGGGCCATAGCCTTGCGTCCGCCGCCAAACACGTCTACCTCGACTGTTCCGCCCACATACAGGGCTTCCTCACTTACAACAGTGCCCTCCTTCCCCACAAAGGTTTCTGAGAATTTTATCTGTATGTGGCGCTCATCCTTCGCCACCTCTCGAAAATATTTCGAGTTTAACGTCGCCTTCATATTATGTAGGTAACCACCTGGTTGCTGACAGCTAATTGCTTCTCTCCTTTCCTCTAACCAACAGAAGCCATCATGAAAGCCAACCCGATCCATCAAGCTTCAATCCTGCTTTGTAACACCATGGTACGTATGTTTCAAACTCTGACACATCCTTAATCTCCTGCTCCTCTTTTCCCGTAGGCTATACAAGCCTCAATGCTGCAATTTTCCGTCTCCTTCTCGACCAAAACCATTCATCCAGTCTCTTCAATACACTTCACGCCATCCTCTCCTCCAACTTGTTCTTATCAATTTCCGAACGATGCACTTCTGGCCCGCCCGAAAGTTACAGATGTATTGCCAGCACGCTTCTTCTTTTCAATTGTGGTCATACCTACACACAACACCTAAATCCTCCTTCCCACTCTCGTATTCCTTTCAATCATCTCCAATTTCGCGAGGCCACCTTCGTGAACACCGCCATTAGTGGCAGTTGTTTAACTACGCTCTGCGACCAATGTTTTAATAATCCCTGGACACTACTGCACTCACACGCGCCGCTGGGACTGACTGCCTCTCCCTCTTTGTGACTCTCCAACGTGGTCCAATTGTCACGGTGATCACCAGTGATGACATCATGAGACGTCTGATGATATTGGCGTCTCCCAATTGGATTCCCGCCGCGGCGGGCGCGCATAAACATATGACGTGCTAACACACTCGCTATATTAACAATCTTTTCCCACAACTCTAGGCATTCAATGGTTCTTAACACCACTGTGTGTCCGGGTGTCTTCTGGTGAGGTCACCTTTTGTAGAATCTTTTCCCACACTCTAAACATTCATATTTCTTTAACACCACTGTGTGTCAGGGTGTGTTGAGTTGGGTGCCCATTGTACAAATCTTTTTCCCACACTCTAAACATTCATAATTCTTAACACCACGGTGTTTCAGGTGGTGGTATGGTGAGGTGACCCATTGTAGCAATCTTTTCCCACACTCTAAACATTCTAATTCTTAACCCCACTGTGTGCCATGGTGTGTGGGTAGTTCACTGTTTGTAGTAAACTTTTTCCCACACTCTAGGCATTCTGAATTCTTAACACACTGTGTTCAGGGGTGTCTGGTGAGGTCACTGCTTTGTAGAAAATCTTTTCCCACACTCTAAAGATTCATAATTCTTAACACCACTGTTGTGTCAGGTGTGTGTGGTGAGGTAACCATTGTAGCAATTTTTTTCCCACACTTTCCCCCCCCCCCCTAAAACATTTCACATTCTTACACCACTGTGTGTCAAGGTGTGTCATGGTGAGTGACCCATTGGTAGCAAATCTTTTTCCAAATCTAACATTCATGATTCTTAACACCACTGTGTGTCAGGGTGTGTGACTGTGAGGTCACTCTTTGTAGTAAATCTTTCCCCACACTCATAAGGACATTCTGAAGTGCTTAACCCACTGTGTGGCCCAGGTGTCTGAGGGGTGACCATTGATAGCCAATCTTTTCCCACACTCTAAACATTCATAATTCCTTACACCACTGTGTTTTCAGGGTGTGTATGTTGAGGTGACCCATGTAGCAAAATCTTTTCCCCACACTCTAAAACATTCATAATTCTTAACACCACTGGTGTCAATGGTGTGTGAGGTGAGGTCCTGTTTGTTGAGTAAATCTTTTCCCCACACCCTAGCATTCATGATTCTTAACACCACTGTGTTCAGGGTGTGGTCTGGGAGGTCACTCCTTTGTAGTAAGTCTTTTGCCCACACTCTACGATTCCATAATTCTTAACACCACTGTTTGTCAGGTGTGTGTGTGAGGTGACCCTTGTCCACATTTTTTCCCACACTCTAAACATTCACATTCTTACACCACTGTGTGTTCAGGTGTGTATGTGATGACCCATTGTAGCCATTCTTTTCCCAAACTCTAAAACTTCATATTCTTAACACCACTGTGGTCGGTGTGTGAGGTGAGGTCACTCTTTGTAGTAAATCTTTTCCCACACTCTAGGCTTCATGATTCCCCTTAACACCCTGTGTGGTCAGGGTGTGTTGGTGAGCCTGACTCTTTCTAGCAATCTGTCCAACACTCTAACCGTCATCATTCTTAACACCACTGTGTGTCGGGTGTGTGTGGTGAGGGACCCATTGTAGCAAATCTTTTCCCCACAACTCTAAACTTCATAATTCTGTAACACACTGTGTGGTCCCGCGTGTGTATGGTGAGTGCCCCATTGTAGCAAATCTTTTCCCACACTCTAAACATCATAATTCTTAACCCCTGTGTGTCAGGGTGTGTATGGTGATGACCCTTGTAGCAAATCTTTTCCCACACTCTAACATTCATAAGTCTTTAACACACTGTGTGTCAGGGTGTGTGAGGTGAGGTCACTCTTTTGTAGTAATCTTTTCCCACCTCTTGGCATTCATGATTTCTTCTTAACACCACTGTGTGTCGGGTGTGTTTTGTGAGCTGACTCTTTTCTAGCACATCCTTGTCCCCCCTCTAACATTCATAATTCTTAACACGCACTGTGTGTCAGGGTGTGTGTGGGTGAGGTGACCGCATTGTAAAGCAAATCCTTTTCCACACTCTAAAAATTCATAATTCTTACCACATCTTGTGTGGGTCAGGGTCGTGAGGTGAGTTGACTCTTTGTAGTAATCTTTTCCCCACACTCCTAAATATTTCATAATTCCCTTAACACCCTGTGTGTCAGGTGTATCTGGTGATTTCAGAACGGTATAAACCTTTTCCCCCACTCTAGGCATTTCATGGGTTCTTTACCCACTGTGTTTCAGGGTGTGTCTGTTGGATGTCACTTCTATTGTATATATTCTGTTTCCACACTCTAACATTCATAATTCTTAACCCACCCTGTGTGTCCAGGGTGTGGGTGGTGGGTCACTCTTTGTTAGTATCTTTCCACACCTAAACTTCACACTTATCTTAACACCATGTGTATCACGTGGTTATGGTGAGGTCACTCTTTAGATAAATCTTTTCCACACTCCTAAAGTCATCATTCTTACACCACCTGTGTGTCAGGGTTTTTTTTTTTTGTGTGGAGGGTTAGGTCAACTCTTTGTAGTACATCTTTCCCACACTCTAGGCATTCATGATTCTTAACACCACTGTTGTTCAAGGTGTGTTTGGTGAGCTGACTCTTATAGCAAATCTTGGTCCCAACCTTCTAAACATTCATAATGTTTTTAACACCACTGTTTGTCAGGTGTGTTCGGTTAGTTCACTCCTTTGTGTAATCTTTTTCAATCGTCATGCGAGAGACGTTTGGCTGTTATATAGAACCGGCCTTTTTATGTTAATCTACATTACAATAGTCCACTTGAGAATATTTTTAATTACTTCTAAACGTATTGAATTAAAATTTTGCAAAAACTTACTGAATTTATATCGAAAATCTTAAAGTAAATCCACTATGGATTTTGATTTGACTAAAAAGTTGACTTGCAACTTTGCAGACACAGACTCACGAGCGAACTAGCCTCAGACTGACTGAATGCAGAACGACTAACTTAGTCATAGCGAGAAAAACAAACTGTCAAACGAGAAAACAACGAAGTTCGACAAACTAAGAAAAAAGTGGCTAGTGGACGCCGCCTTAAGCTGCAGCGTAGATCACTACGCTCTGAGGAATTATCCTCTAACACACAACAACAAACAAACAACCCCACCCGACAGTGGGTACTAACAGTAAAGTCGCCACCTGCAATAAAGTCGTACAGCGCCAAATATTCGAATTTTAGCATTACTTAACTGATTTTTATGTGCCACTGAAAAGGATACACTAGTTTATTATCATGACTGTATGTATAATCTAACCCTGTTTCAGCGTTGTTTTATGCTTTGTATCTGCGAGTATAGACGGTTTCAAATTTCACTACGCGTTTTTATTTCGGGCAACGACGACGCACTCAGTAAATAAACACTAGATGGCGACTTTATTGATGGTGGCCACTCTGGTGATATTTTTGTCATTTGTTCATTTATAGCCATACTATGACACAGATGAAGACACAAAATGACACAGACTCTCCAGATAGCCCCTTCTAACTTTCCTGAAATCATGGATGAAGAAATGTAAGTATTAACGCCACCACACGTCTGTAAACAAGAAAAAACAGTTGTCCTGACGACTTTACTGTTATCTACGGTTGTGGACGCAAAATCCATAAAATTTTTATATGTCCTGTACTCTTTTATTTTGTGCAGAGATGTTAGGAAATCACAGATATGCTGTAAAAAGCGACGAGGATGTGTTTTAATAGAAATACATGAAACAGTGATCAATTTAGGTTTGTAGACGCTAGTGGAACGCTGTTTAGTAATATTAAACAGCGTCCACTAGCGTCTACAACCCTAACTTGATCACTGTTTAATGTATTTCCTATTGCAAACACATCCTCATCGCATTTTACAGCATATCTGTGATTTTCTCGCATTTTCGTACCAACCCCACACCGATCAGGGGTCTACCGTAGATAACAGTGAAGTCGCCAGTTCACCGTTTCTTTGTTATTTACAGACGTGTGGTGGCGTTAATACTTACATTTCTACCTATCTGGAGAGTCTGTGTCATTTGTGTCTTCATCTGTGTCATAGTAGGGCTATAAATGAACAAATTACAAAAATATCTACAAAGTGGCTACCAACAGTAGAGTCGCCATCTAGTGTTTATTTACTGAGTGTCGTACCGCTGTCGTCGTCGCCCGAAAAAAAAATGCGTAGCGAAATTTGAAACCGTCTATACTTGCAGATACAAAGCATAAAACAACGCTGAAACAGGGTAGATTATACGTCATGATATAAACTACTGTTGTATCATCTTCAGTGGCACATAAAATCAGTTAGTGAGCTATAATTCGTAAATTTGGCGCCTGGCGACTTCACTGCAGGTGGCGACTTTTACTGTTTATCTACGGTAGTGGACGGAAACGCCATAACATTTTTATATGTCCTGTACTCTTTTATTTTGTGCAGGGATTTAGGAAAATCACATATATGCGGGTAAAAGCGATGCAGATGTGTTTTAAATGGGAAATACATGAAACAGTGATCAATTTGGGGTTTGTAGACGGTGTGGACGCTAGGGGGACGCTGTTTAGTAAATAAATTGATCCTTTTTATGTATTTCCCTATTTGAAACCACCTGCATCGCTTTTTACGGCATATCTGTGATTTTTTTCCGCATTTCGTACCAATTCCCCCCCACCGATCAGGGGTCTAATGCAATGGTTCCCAACCTTTTTTGTCCCATTCCCCTTTTTTCCCAGTCACTTTTCCACCTGTGGACCCCTACAACGAAATGGGCTAAGTCAGCCAAATGAATAGAACTTTTTCTGCAAAAAATGAATACTTTTTATGTACTTAAATGCCTTGCACTGTTATGCTGATTAAGCTGTAGGCCTATTATATTGAAAACAGAACACTTCTGTTTCAGCAGACTTTTATATTTAAGTATAATACATAAGAAAAATGTCATTTTTATTTTTGTTTATAGTTGTACCGTAGAAAACAGTGAAGTCGCCATTTTCTACGTTTCTTTGTTATTTACAGACGTGTGGTGGCGTTAATACTTACATTTGTACATCCATGATTTCGGGAAAGTTAGAAGGGGCTATCTGGAAAGTCTGTGCCCATTTTGTGTTTTTAATCTGTGTCATATTAGGGCTATAAATGAAAAAATGAAAAAAATAAAACGAGTGGCGACCTCACTAAGGCTACCTACTACAGTAAAGTCGCCAGCTAGTTTTTTTAACCCAACAGTTGAGTCGCCACTCTGTGGAATTCGGGGAAAAATTAGAGGTAAAGTAAACAAGTCTCTATGTATATTAGCTGCGGAAGATGCTTGGATATAAAAAAATTCCTCTGCCAACGTGAAAATAATTTTATTCCATTTTGAAGATCTTGCAAGTCTGCGTCCTGTCGCCCGAAAAGCTACTGTTTACTGTCTGTCATCGCACGAAGAAAAACGTGAGAAGCAAAATGCGCAACAGTTATATTTGCAGATACAAAGCTAAAAAAAGCTGAAACAGGGTAGATTTATACAATCATATAAACTACTGTGTAACATCTTCAGCCCTATAAAATATAAGCGAAAGTGTGTGTTGTGTGTATGTGGGCTGTGTGTGTGTGTGGGGGTTCCGCGCCCCGTGGCGGAATCCCATCATATACCACATTTTTGGAATCAGGTTGACCAGGGAAGGGGTTTAACCCCCACTTATGAATGATACGATCACTTTTTTTTTTTTTTTTTTTTAGCAGCCTTTTAGCGATAATTGTGAAAAAAAGGGGGTTTGGCGAGAATTCGAGAGAACTGGAACCCAAAATGCCAGGGGTCGCTGGCGTTTTAACTCACTTTTTTGATAATAAGTTGGCCCTACTGAAAACAAAATGGGCTTATTCCACTGCACTTAAAACACAAAAAGTATAATATTAAGAACGATTTTCTTCTATATGTATATTGTATAAAAGCCTGATTCTGAAAAACATTGTATATAACCAAATACCCAGGAGGTTATAGTTGAGGAGGCGAGGTAATGCTACTCTATGATATTATATATCAATAAAAGAAAGTTTAGAAATTATCCATACCTAGGCAGTCATATTTTCATGTTATTATTGTGTATCAATCAGATAGAAAGCCTGAAAGTGCCATGAGTCGACGCGTGAAGTCGTAATGTTTTGATTCAATCTCCCCGCCACAATCTCCCCGCCACCACTCCCCGCCGCGGCGTGTCGCCTCCACAATTTAGCCTACATTGTCGCAGCAAGAAGCCGATTTCGGCATTTTTTTATTCTTCGTTTTTCCAAGGCATTGCTTATTTTATTTTGACAAGCGTTTGCCAGACGCAGCAGTACTGTCTTAGAAAACAGGGTGAACATCGCCCAAATTCTACATGCCCCAATATACATGTAAAAATATATTAAGCTTTGCTACTCGAGGCGAGTAATTTGCATTAAATTGCTATTATAGAACGTTCCATCGTAATGCATGTCTCCATATAATTAGTAGAACAACAGAAAACTATATTTTTTGGTATTCAGATGCGGTGCGTCCAATGTTTATCGCGAAATTTATTTATGAAAAATATTAGTTGCGGGGCCAAAAACACAGTAGACCAACCTTTGATTAAAACTGCTAGCGACCACTGGCATTTCTCGAGTTTCAGATCATTGGAATTGAGGAAACCTTGGTAAGGTGATGGGTATGGGTGAGTGAATGGGTGGGGTGATGGGTAATGGGTGTGGGTTGATGGTGAGTGAATGGGTGGGGGGTGATGGGTGATGGGTGAGGGAATAGATGGGGGGTGATGGGGTTAATGGGTGAGTGAATGGGTGTTGTGGGATGGGTAAGGGTGAGTGAATGGGTGGGGGTGATGGGTAATGGGTGAGTGAATGGTGTGTGGTGATGGGTAATGGGTGAGTGAATGGTGGGGGGGGATGGGTAATGGGTGATGAATGGGTGGGGGGTGATGGGTAATGGTGGTGAATGGGTTTTGGGGGGGATGTGAATGGGTTGGGGTTAATACATACATTTCTACATCCATGACTTCCCGGAAAGTTAGAAGGGGCTATCTGGAGAGCTGTGGTTTGGTGGGCCTTTGGGCCCCCCCAGACACAGGTGGTGGGCCGAAGGCCCACAAAAGCCCTCCGCAGGGGCTAGCCAAAAAGTCCGCCCGGAGGGCGGCTTTGCGGCAGTGGCACATAAAAAACAGTAGTAATGCTATAATTCGTAATATTTGGCGCCCCGGCGACTTCACTGCAGGGGGCGACTTCACTGTTTATCTACGGTAGGTATTGTACCAAAAGCTATCCTTGTAATACTTGCCTTATTTTTGAGCTTGCAAGCACATGTATGAAAAAAAGAAAGAAACAAATCACATAACCAACACAAACAGTTTCACTTTTAAAAACAGCAATCCCTTTAAATATAACAAATTCACGTAACAGAAAAGATAGTCCCAAGATTAAGACAAAAAAAATCAAATTTTGAACAAGGTAGGTTATCGCCGGGGGTTGTGAAGTGTACGATAATTATCGTTTTTGTACGAAATTTTAAATACCCGTACGATGTACGATGCATGGTTGGAATCTTACACGAAAATACGAAAATTTAATTCACAACTATAATTTACATTATACAGTCATAAAAAAATTTTGTCACTTTAAAAAATAAAAAACATTCTGTGGGTTGTCAACTTCCCCCGGAAGAGAGAGAGAAAAGAAAAGAGAGGGGAGAGGAGAGAAAAGGGGGAGGGGGAAAGGAGAAAAGGGGAGAAGGGGAGAGAAAAAAGAGAAGGGGGAAAAGGAGAGAGACGAGAGGGAGAGAGAGGGGAGAGGGGGAGTAGGAGGGGGGTAAAGGGGGGGCGGGGGAAAGGGGGGAAGATGGGGAGGAAGAAAGGGGGGAGAGAGAGAGAGAGGAGGAAAAGAGAGGGAAAAAAGGGTGGGGGCGAGAGAAAGGAGAAAAGGAGAAAGGAGGGGAGGGGAAAAGGAAGGGGGGCCCCCCGGCCCGGGAGAGGGGAAGACGGGGAGAGAGGGGGAAAAGAGAGGGGGAAGAGAGAGAGAGAGAGAGAGAGAGAGAGGAGATTTAAGTGTGATTTTTGGCCTTTCCCCTTTGAAATGGTTTTGGGAGCGTTCCCCTTGCCCCCTTTTTTTAAAAAAAAGCAATGAGGATGTGTTTGAAATAAAAAATTCCCAATTAAACAGTGATCAATTTGGGGTTCCCGGACCCCTAGTGGACGTGTTTTAATATTTACTAAACAGCTTTTCCACTAGCTTTCTACAACCCAAAAATTGGATCACGGGTTTCATGTAATTCCAAATTTAAAAAACACATCCTCATCCCCCTTTTACAGCATACCCTGTTGATTTTCCAACATCTCCCCCCAAAAAATAAAAGGGGAAAGGGACAAAAAAAAAATTTTAGGGATTTTGCTTTCCAAAACCCGGGAAGGATAACATTTTAAAGTCGTCAGGAAAAACCTTTTTTTTTATGTTTACAGCCCGGTTGGGTTGGTGGGGGGGTTTAATTTTAAACATTTTTTCATCATGATTTCGGGGAAAGTTGAAGGGGTTTATTTTGGAGGGGTCTGTGTCTTTTTGTGTCTTCATCTGGTCATAGTTAGGGCCCCTATAAATAAAACAAATGACAAAAATATCATCGGAGTGGCCACCAACAAAAAAAGTCCCCAATCTGTGTTTATTTACGAGTATTTTCGGCCTTTCCCCCCGAAAAAAAAAACCCCGTTAGTGAAATTTTGAAACCGTCTTTTACTCGCAGTTTCCCAAAAAAAAACAACGCCTAAAAACAGGGGATTTTAAATTTTAATACATACAGTCATAAAAAATAAACTACTGAGTATCATCTTCAGTGGCACATAAAAATCAGTAGTAATGCTATAATTCGTAATATTTGGCGGCTGGGGACTTTATTGCAGGTGGCGACTTTACTGTTAGTCCCCTGATCGGTGTGGGGTTGTTTGTTTGTTTGTTGTTTGTTTTAGAGGATAATTCTTCAGAGCCGTAGTGATCTACCGCTGCAGCTTAGTTAGTGTTGGCCGAAGCCACCACCCCGGGATCGATCGAGGCGGGTCACAAACCCCCGGCTAACACCCGGTACCCATTCACTGCTGGGTGGACAGGGGCTCGGGTTTTAAGAAAGACCACCCATCTATCTTCGCTCCGCCCAGGGATCGAACCGGGACTTCTCGATTGTGAGCCGAGCGGTTGGTACGAACATGCGAAAAAATCAGATATGCTGTAAAAAAAGCAATGAGGATGTGTTTTAAATAGGAAATACATTAAACAGTGATCAATTAGGGTTTTAGACGCTAGTGGACGCTAGTGGACGCTATTTAGTAGGACCCTAATAAAATACCAAACCCCGAGATTAATCTCCTAGCCACGGATGCGCACGGAAAACTTACTCCGAAACAACAGCGATGCAGGCCACAAGAAGAGGAAGAGGGAGGCATTTTGTAAACAAGGAGACGTATTCCTCCCCCCACCTAAAATGTTCTAATCTCCGAAACTATTGATTTGCGACGGAAAGCTCAATGAGAAAATGTCTCTTAGAATACAATAAGGTAAACAAAAACCATGCTCCCAATTGTGTAGGGAAGTTTGGTCCTATCGTAAAATAATACCGTCGTTTCGTACACTCAGCTCACAGTTGAACTTGACTACTAGTTACGAAACGATACCAGATATGTACGAAAAAACTCAAAATCAGTGTGCGAAACAACTAACAAAACCTGGGTACGAAACAACTTGTGTACGAAACTCCCCGTCACCCTAATCATACAGTTGTCTTTCCTCCTCGTCCACTAATATCAAACCAAATTTAAACCCTTCATTTGACCTGTTTCAACCTGTTCCCAGCCTCTCATTCACCCCTACAAACACACACACCCTTACTCACCCTTTATTCACCCTGGGACGTCGCCGGGGTGAGTCATTCGAGGTTAAAACTGAAGATAACTGATGCAAGAGGACCACGTGTTTTCCAAGCCTCGATGTCAACAAACTAGGGATGTGCACCGGTTTTCGGTATACCGAAATACCGGTATTTTATCACCGGTATTATCGGTATTTTTTGTTTTCGGTATACCGGTATCGGTATTGGTATTGCATCGGTATACCGGTATCGGTATATTATTTGGTCGGTATTGGATTTCGGTATTGTGTTTTTTTCTCGCAACAGACCGGACTGCCGAGACACGTATGGTAGCGTAACGCTCATTGGCTCAGAGCCTCAGAATCTGAGGCGCGTGTTATCATTGGCCGATTACAGCTCAGCTGACAATGCCGCCATGACAACCTCCCTCCCTCCCTCTACCCCTGAGGGAAGAGTCTCCCCGCAAGACCATCACAGAAAACGGATCATTACATATCACACAGGCGTCACTATACAAATCTAGCCTAGATCAAATTTTCATTAGTTATTATTATTATTATTATAATTATTATTATTATTATTAGTCTTAAGGCGTTTTCTGCGGGGATCCTGATTGCAACCGAAAAAATTTCGGTTGCTCAAATTTCGATCCCTGTTCAACCATCCAGGGAAGATGATTGGCCCGACCCGCAATCATTTGTTGTTGTTGTTGTGACCGTTTGCAACCGAAAATTTTCCGATTGCAACCAAAAATCCCCCGCAGAAAATCCTCTAGTCTACTATTATTATGGTTAATAATGGCATCATCATTTTCATTATTGTTATTATTATTATGATCCAAATTATTATTATTATTTTATTATTAATATAATTATTTCAAAGATATGTGTGTGTGTGTGACTGACTGTGTGTATTCATCTTCATCTAGTTGTATTTTTACAGGTCCGGCTGGGACATAAATCGGGAAAAATTACCCGATTTCATGTTATTTATCTAGTTAACGCTCATTTATGCATGCTTCTAATTCATTTATCAGAAAACGAAATGTATCGATGGCAAGCTAATGAAATTCCGCTTCTATTGATATTGTCCGTGTAAAAAGTTTTCGAGCAAAATATTAAATGGCAGCTGGAGTTGGTAGATATTAAGTTCATGCATATTTCTTGAGTCTCATAATGGCCTTTCTTTAGTGCGTTTTCCGGTTTTTTATTTGATAATATTATAGAACAAACATTTCCGAAGATAACAGTATATCTTTTATACTGATAAACATATATTTGGTAGGGGAAAATTACCATAAGGTGGCAAACACGGGCGGCAAGTGGAGTTTGTTGGTCCTCCAGCTCGCATTTCCCGCGCCTGTCGCAGCCACAACAAGGGCTGTGCCGTCACGTGCAAGACACCTATTAGACAACATGTGATTGCAAACTCCAATCGTGTTGTTGCTGTCGTTGGTCACTGGTCAAAGTGCCTCGGGGTAGACCACGTTCCGTGTGATTCCAACCCTTTGTGTTCCGTGTGATTCCAAACACACACACACTCACACACGCACACAAGTCCATGAGTCTACTAGTTTTGGAATGCGGCATGAGTCTCTGCGAGCAAACT
>JACEEZ010005746.1:0-15632 GCA_016584305.1 Chionoecetes opilio | reverse complement strand
CCCACCCCCACCCCTTTTTCCCTTGCTTCCTCTCTCTTATTTCCTTCAAGGTCAGTCTTAGATTTTTGTCACTTCTGCATGCCCCCTCCACCACCACCACCATCGTTACCGTCACCCCACCCCCTCCAAATCCTCTAACTCCTCCTCCTGCAGACCCATGCAAATGAGAAGTATGTTTTTTTCAGAGAGAGAAAAAACTGGTGTGTGTGTGTGGTGTATGTGTGTGTGTGTGTGTGTGTGTGTGGTGTGTGTGTATGTGTGTGTGTGTGTTTGTGTTTGTGTTTGTGCGTGCGTGCGTGCGAGCGTGCTGGAGAGCATGTGCATGTATAGCGAAAACCCTTTTAATGCTAAAAAGTGGCTGAAGATTATGTACTTTATTCAAAAAAACCTTTTATCCATTTTGAAAAACCCAATTTATTCTTTTATTAAGTTAACTTTTGTAATTTTTAGAATGGGTTTCTAAATCTATTTAAGTTTTAGAAAAATTTTAATTCTCCAAACCTTAATCATAAAATTTTAGATGCCCTTTTTCACCTTTAAGAGGATTTTCAACTTTTCATTTCCTTTAACCCCTTTGTTCAACAATTGAACCTTCAACTTAACAACAAACCCCAAACCTTTTTTAACCATGGAAAAAAGAGACCTTCATTTTAAACCCAATTGCCTAAACTTACCCAAAAAACCCCAAAAAATACCTGAAACAGCATTAATAACTTTCGCTCATTCCCAACCCTCCAAAACCCCCCCTTTGAAAGATAACCTTTTCCAACCCCACACCCACACACACACACACACACACAACACACCCCACACCACACACCACACACACACACACACCACACACAAAACACACACACACACACACACACACACCACACCACACACACACAAAACACCACACACACACACACACACACACACACACACACACACACACACACACACACACACACACACACACACACACACACAACACCACAAAACACTTCACCTATCTACTCGACAAAACCTACCTGATAACTACCCTTTTCTTCAATGACACTCAACTGTCTCCTTCTTCTACAATGAACATTCTAGGACTATCCTTTACTAAAATCTGAACTGGAAATCTCACATCTCATCTCTTGCTTTAAAAAAAGCTTCTAAGAAGTTAGGTTGCTGTGGCGTCTGCGTTCCCTTTTTTTCTCCCTCCCAATTGCTTGCTCTTACAGGGGCCTTATCCGCCCCTGTATGGAGTATGTCTCACATGTTTGGGGAGGATCCACTCATACAGCTCTCCTAAACAGGGTTGAGTCAAAAGCTTTTCGTCTCATCAATCCTTCCTCTGACTGACTGTCTTCAATCTTTTAAAACACCGCCGCAATGTGCTTCTCTTGCTCTCTTCTACCGTTATTTCATGCTCACTGCTTTCTGAACTTGCTAACTGCATGCCTCCCCCACTCCCGCGGCCTCGCTGGCTGCACAAGACTTCTACTCATTCCCCTCCCTATTCTGTCCATCTTCCTAAGGGAAGAGTTAATCAGGATCTTACTCTTTCATCCCTTTCACTGGTAAACTCTGGAACTCTCTTCCTGTTTCTATTTTTCACTTTCCTATGACTTAAATCTTTTCAAAAGAAGTGTAACAAGACACCTCCCGACACTAAATTGGCCTACCCTTTGTTTTTATTCTATTCTCTTACTGTCTTCTTTATAGGGACTGGACAACTAAGCGGGCTTTGTGTTTACCCATTTTTGTTGTGCCCTTGGCCAGTTCCCTGTGATGAAAAAACACACACACACACACACACACACACACACACACACACACACACACACACACACACACCACACACACATGTTGTACTCCATAGTGTATGGTTAGCACGCTTGGTTCAAAACCGAGAAAATCCGGGTTTCGATCCTCGGGCGGGGTGGAAAAAGATGGGCGGTCTCATTAGAACCCAAGCCCTGTCCACCCAGCAGTGTTTTTTTATTTTTTTTATTTTACATTTGTGCCTATAGCACCTGTAGGCAGTTGTGACCCAGGGCTCGGATGGTAGGCTCTGGAGGTTCACTTGAGGGCGTACAGGATGGTTGGTCCTCGCCCGTGGAAGCGCAGGCAGGATTTTTTATAGTGACGCCTGTGATTAGAGACTCATGCCGCCCCCTATGTCTCCGATGCACTCGCAATCGACGGTAGAGTTTAATGGGCAGGGCATGTGAGTGTTCTTAGCCACTATTCATGCCACTCGACGGTGCAGAAAGGTTTGGTTTTCGTCGGGGATCGAACTCGGGTCACCGAGAACGCCAGTCGGAAACGCTAACCACTCTGCTACCGCCTCCCCGGTAATTACGGTACCGGGTGTTAGGCGGGGTTGTGTCCCGCCTCCCGGGTGGTTAGACTAGGAATATTATGTGAAAAGGGGCCAGAAATCACATGAGGGTAACGGTTTGTTACAAGCTATCACCCATACTAGGATTGAACCATGACACCTCCTGAGCAATATTAGCCTGGATGACACTTGATATTTTGATTTGGGACGTCACAGTGGGTTTATTTTGAAAGGGTCAATCCCCAAATATTGATTTTCTGAAAAATACAAAAATGTAAATAAAAGCCCAATACTGCAGTTACAAGTTTTATTTTTGGTGTCAAAATGACAAAATAACAACCCATTTTGTAAAAAATTTTGGGTTTTTCTATAAAATTTGGGAAATTTAAAAAGAATGGCAGAAATATGTAATGTTCCCAAATCCTTTGAATCCTTTATAAACGGTAGACGAGGATGCGCATCCCTTGAACTCCTGAGCATAGATAAAATTATCTCCAAAAGGTCTCTATTGGAGACACTACTAAAAAGGTATTGATTTGCTGCATTTTCATACGTCGAACGAACCGGAGAGGGGAATGCAAAGCCAGCTTTTGGGGTCAGCTCCCTGGTTGCTCACTACACCACACAAACTAACACGCGGGGGATGATATAGGGTTGAAAAAGTCAATTAACAGTTCACATCCAGACGTCTACCAAAAAATTCAGGGATGGTGACTTGTTGTAAAATAAACACGCAAGAGCTTCAACCAAATTGCAGATCTTGCACGGGAGCACTCAACAAAGTCGGAAAAAGTCGCGGTGGTCTAATAGGAAAAAACTGAACAGACAGGAAAGGGACAAAGGTCTGACATACAACAGCGAAGTAAAATTGTGCAAAAACCATTAAATTTTTGGCAGGCAATCGATGACCCCGATATGACATCTGCGTAAAAAGAGTCGGCCCAAGCAAGAAAAAAGGGGAAAAGAAGAGTTCAAAAGCTACAGGAAAAGTTTTCACGTTTCACAAATTTGACAGTGAGAGCAACGCAGGCGACGAGTTGACCTGTTGATGACAAGGGATTTTGCCCCTGAAAACATAAGAACGCTTTACTGACCGCGAAACCCAGGGAAATCAAAGATCAAAAAAATTTTGGGGAAAACCCACGGATTTGCAAAAAAACTCGGTTTTTCATGTAAAATTGAAACAGCCAGGCCTACACGCGACAATGTACCCCCAAAAAACGAGGAAAGATGCTAGTCAAAAAGGGTCAAACCATCAAAGAACAGGTTTCTGTTCCAAAGCGGATTCTTGTGGCACAGGACTCCGGCGTGATAAACCTTAAAAGTCTTCTAGTCTGAAAAAACCCCGGGTACCACTGTCATTGGCAGAACGGCGGACGCCTAGTCCCACGAAAAAAAGCTGCGTCGGGAAGATCTTGGAGGTGAATAACTGTTTAACCTGCCCCAAAATCTTCGCTTAAGAATGTTTTATCATGAGGTCAGGGTTGGTTTCAAGTCATTGGAAAACCCAAAGGGGGCAAAAACATTTTGGGGATTGGCGATGTCTTAATGCTCATGTTTAGTTTTCAATGGCACCTTCAAGATCGATGTGGTTTTTTAAACAATAGTATCAATAATAAGTCTGGGACCGGGAAAGGGGGAGAGGGGCGAGTACGTTTTATCCGGGCAAATCGCAGCAGAGAGATTCACTCCTGCCAACTGGGAAAAGTTTTTGGACTTACCAGAAAACAAGGCAAATCTTACCATTTTCAGCGACAAAAGATGTTGGAGCAAAAAGACCGACCCCCTTTTGGGGTTGATCACTGAGGGGGTTTGGGAAGAAACCAAAGTAGCTGTCACAGGGGTCGATTTTGAACAGCTGCAATCATCTCACGAGGAGGGCCCATAACGTATAAATTTCACCAAAAGGGGGCCTATATGGGGGTTGAACAACGGCATAGTTCGTCAGGGACACCCCAGTATTGGTACTGCTCACACACTTCGCGGGACAATTTAAATGGGAAAACTTGGATGAGAACGGCACAAGGCCCGGAACGGTGTTATGTGGCTGTCACGAATACAGTTGACCGACCATGAAAACGTAAATCCTGGTGTCCATGTGGGACAGGATGTGACACAGGGGCAGTCAACCAAAGGGGCACGGGAAAACGCATGGAAAGGATTTCCCGCAACACGGAGCATTTTGAGACCCCGGCGTGGCACGCTGTCAGAAAACACCATACCCCCCCCTTGGAAAGTTTTCTGTGCATTTATCAACCCCGCTTTGGACGAAAATAACATCAACGATGTGCAAAAACCCCTGTTTCAAAAAGGGGACCAAAGCCCCCCAAAAAAACTTCCCCAAGTCAAAAATGTCTTGAACAACACTCAAAACCCCACACCACCAGGTTCAGGTGTGGTTCCCGGGAAAAGTACCAACCCCCCAAATCGGCGCCTTTTTAAAATGGAGGTACGAGGGTGTACCCAGGGGACTACCCCACGTCGTTTGGACCTCCTTGCCCAAAAGAGTTCAAGACATAGTCTGCGCAAGGCAAAAATTTTTGCACTTCCAGAGCTCTTTTAGGGCCAAGAACTTTAAGGCTGCTGCATGTTTTGTAATAAAAGAGTGTTCACAATCATAGATGTGGCAATTAAAAAGGATTTAGTACTTAAACACGGGCATTCTTTTATTTTTTTTCAGTAATGTAAACTTTCATATATGCAATGATGCGCCTTTTTCATCCATCGTTCACTGTTGCGTTACTTAAATGTTCACTATAGTGGGGCGGTTTACTTAGGATATTCAAACCTATTGTGCATTTTTTGATAAAAGCACCAATTTTGGCACAGAGGTAGACCAATATATTATAAACAAATTTGGATGTGGAGCCATCGCCCAACTGCCCTTAGCGCCGTGGCGGCCATTTTCCAAAATGGCCGCCATGTGGCTGCCGAGGAAGACTTATCCCTAGTGAATGAGATGTACTGCGTAATGTGCAGGAAAAAATATTGTTTTGAATCTGCAATGTTGTGCAAACATTATGTTGCGTGTTGTTGCTAATGTAGGGTAGCACTAAAGGGGGGCGTTTCCACTATTTGGTCACAATTTTCGTAGTGAGCTGAAATTTTTACACAATAAGCTAGGTAATAGCATGATATCTGTGAAAAAGTTTGAAGGTGATAGCAGCAGAAGTTTCCGCATAATAGTTTTTTTTTACAATAATCCGTCAATTTTTGGACACTTTTGAAACGACACTACTTTACTATTCTTAGTTGTATATATATTTTTTTTGTTTGTCTAGAAAATTTGATCCCTGAACTAAATCCTCACGATAGTTTTTTTTAGATAGCTACATATATATATATATATATATATATATATATATATATATATATATATATATATATATATATATAATTATATCTATATATATATATATATATATATATATATATATTTATATAATATATAAATTGGTAAAATTTTGTTTTATTTCTATGTTTTTGCTCTAGTAATAGTTATTTTTTTACTTGGAACTATTTAGGATCGTGAGATTTTAGTCCTTTCATTGTTGTTTCTAGGTGCAGCAAAACATTTTGAAATAGGTTCATTAATTTTTTTGGAGTGTATTATTTTATAAAAAAAACTTTGTTTTGAGTAATCGGCCTTTTCCCTAAAAATTCATTGGTAGGTACTCATTTTTTTTCTCTTTTTATTCATGTTTATTTTACATCATGTACATCTATTTGAGAGCATTTTGGCACCTGGTCCCTGGTCTTTCTGGTTGAAAGATGCTTCGAGTGAAGATGGCGCGCTAGGACGTCGAGAAGGGGTCGACGAGCGGAGGGGGGGGGGTGTTTTCCAACATAGTCTATTTTTATCCAAATTTGATGAGTTTTCGAGAAAATTTAGTTTACTATAGGGTGCTTTAAAGCCTCAGTGATCTCTAGAGTGCTGAAACAGAAAAATGAAATATTTTTTACCGTAGTCTACAAAAAATTGGAAACGCCCCCCTTAACAACAAAGAAAGGTGCCCATGTGTTTTTAGAATCTTATCTTATTATCGATTTATTGAATTATTCATAGATTAGCATAACAACCATGACAAACATCTCTCAATTGAACATGTCCTAATTCACTTGGATTCTGAGTGCTCCTTTCATACAACTTTGTCATTTTCCATTTCCAGAACCATGTCAAAGAGCTTCAAACTCTTCGTGGTGCAGAAACAGCTCCGTCTACCTCCGCCCAGCCAGCAACAGAGACAGACTGGTCATTATGCTTCATATGCCAAGAAACGACGCCGCTGACAAGTCCATCCCAGAATACACGCCAAGACAAGGGGAACAGCTACAGCCTTTTCGCTGGACATCTGAGAAGGTTCAATGAGCTTGGATTGCTCCCCAACTCTTTTCTGTTGAGCCGATTAGATGAAGGCAGTGGCGTTGAAGCAGCATTGAGCGCCAACAATGCACGATATCACAAGACCTGCAGGCTGAGGTATAACAAGACCAAGCTAGACAGAGCTGAGAAGAGGGACCTGAAAATAGGCGCCGACGAAGAAGAGGAAATTGTTGACCGCACGCGAACTCGATATACGTCACGACCATCAAGTACTGAGACGAAACACCAAGAAGTGAAATGCTTCTTCTGCGGAGAAGCTCCTGGTAGTGCTGGTCTTCATGAAGCTGCGACATTCCAACTGGACTCGCGTGTCAGGTCGTGCCCACTGATTCTGGACGACATGGACCTCCTGACGCAACTGAACGCTGGGGACAAGGCTGCACAGGAAGCCAAGTACCACCGAAATTGTCTCCTGAACTTGCACAATCGCGCACGGAAGATTAAGGAAATAGCGGGCAAAGGTACAGACGATGAACACGCAATAGCAGGACTTGCTTTCTCAGAGCTGGTGGTGTTTATTGAAGAAGCTCACATGGATGACTAGACGTCTCCGGTCTTCAAACTTGCTGACCTGGCGCAGTTATACACGTCAAGGATGGAACAGCTGGGAGTCAAGCATGAGGGCAGGGTGCAACACGACCCCGTCTTAAGCAGAGACTGCTTGCTCACTTTCCTAACTTGTGTGCACAGCACCAGGGGTGCGATGTCCTGCTTGCATTCAATGAAGACCTCGGCGATGCCCTGGCAAAGGCTTGTGAACTGGACAGAGACCTTGATGCTGTCCACCTGGCGCGTGCTGCCCAAATTGTGAGACGCGACATCATTGGAGATGCCAAGGTGTTCAACGGGTTTCCTGCAGGATGCCAACAGGACTCCGTGCCACCCATGCTGCTTGCCTTGGTCACTATGATCTTGGAAGGTCCCAGTATCAAGCACCAAAGTGAAAGCACAACACCAGCGGCACTGAGCATCGCCCAGCTCCTCAAGTTTAACAGCGTTATGCACCGACGGGCCGCCATAGGCAGTACGCCTCGCCCAGTCAGGCACGCCACCACGCAGGAGACGCCAGTTCCAACCTACATCGGCCTAATGCTACATGCACACACGTGCAAGAGGGAGCTCGTCGACAGGCTGGCACAAATGGGGATTTCTATCTCCTATGATCGAGTCCTGTCCCTTTCCACACAGCTGGGGAACAGTGCCTGCCGCCTCTACCACCAGGTAGTCTGCCCTCCCAAGATGAGAGGCAGAGTCTTCACGACTGCTGCGGTAGACAATATCGACCACAACCTAAGTTCCACCACAGCAAAACAGTCATTCCATGGGACTGCTATTTCCCTCATGCAACACTATGCGGTCCCTGGGGCCAGCATTGACCACAGCATCATCATCCTCGGAGGGCCGAACGAAAGAGGCCTCAAAACAGTTGACCGTTTGCCGCACTACTATACAGATGTCCCATCCGTCGGCAGCATCAAGAACACCCCCGTGCCGGCTACCAGCGTGACATCCCTGAGCAGCAACAGCGGCCTCAAGCAACATGCTGAAAGAGAGCATCTCTGGCTAAAACACACCCAAGTCGCCCTACAAGAAACTTCTCCAGTGGAGAACACTTCATGGGCTGCATACCACGCAAGCCAGCAGGACATGCTAGCCAGTCGGGCCATCTGTCCCACCGCACTGCTCCCACTCTTCCTGGAGAGTGCCCACACCGTGGCTATGATCAAGCACTCCATGGATGTGGTCAGGATTGCAGTGGAATATCTCAACCCTGGCCAGACTCCAGTGGTCACATTCGACCAGCCGCTGTTTGCTTTGGCAAAGCAAATCCAGTGGAAGTGGCCACAGGAGTATGGTGAAGAGAAGTTTGTCGTCCTCTTCGGCGGTCTTCATATCGAGATGGCAGCACTGAAGACCCTTGGTGACTGGCTGCAAGGGAGCGGATGGGTGCAAGCACTGGTTCAGGCAGAGATCACCAGTGCCGGGACAGCGGACTCCTTCCTGCGGGCATCCCATGTCAGTCGAAGCAGGAGGGCTTATCAAGTGACAGAAGCAGCCCTCTTCACCCTGCAGCAGCACGCCTACAACCACTACATTGACCAGCTGGGTGACGCACGCAACGAGCAGCGGGAGTTCGACGATTGGTGCCAGCAAAAAGCGGAGACCTGCCCCCAGTTCGACTACTGGGCAACTGTCCTGCAACTGGAGGTGACGGTCCTGGTGTACGTGCGTTCTCTGCGCCAAGCGTCGTTTGCGATGTACGTAGATGCCTTGAGAGAACTAGCAGTGTGGTTCCATGATCACACCAACTACGCGCGCTGGATTCCTGTGCATCTGCGAGACATGGTGGAGCTGCCGACGACACACCCTGAAATAGCCCCGGAATTCCGAGCTGGGAACTTCATCGTCCAGAAGACGAACAGGTCGTTCTCCACCATACCCGTCGATCAGGCCCACGAGCAGAACAATGCTGCCATCAAAGGAGAAGGAGGTGCAGTGGGCCTGACTGACAACCCCAGCGCTCTACGACGGTGGATGGTGGCAGGACCAGAGGTTGCCACGCTCATCGAACAGTTCCATGATGAAACTGACCCGGGGAACAGACCATAAGACACAAGGCACCATGACCAGTCAGCAAGTGGGCAGACTGCTTTCCTGAAAGATGTACAGTCGATGGTCAACGTGATGGAAGACTTCGGGAATCCATTTGAAGAGGAGAGTCAAGATCTGCTAGCACTCGACACCAAGGAGATCGCGCCACCTAGAGCTGTAGACGCCCTCCGTCATGCACACGAAGTGGGTCAGCTGCAGTTTGACAACTTCGTCAGAGAACGCCTGGTGGAGAGAACTAAACCCATAGGAGATGCCATCCACAGAAACAAGCTGAAAATCTGCGGTCAACCTGTTTCAAAACCTCCGGGAAAGGGCAAGCAGCAGATGAAATCCCTCAAGAATGACGTGGACCTGTTCTCTCGTCTGTATATCGGGTGCCAGAACCGGTATGGGAATCTAGAGGAATTCTTCCAACATGAAAACCAAGCCTGCCCCCCTGCACTATCAGATGGCGGTGGCATCCATCCGGCTGGGTGTCAAGAGTGATCTTCCTGCTTGTCTAGAAGACCTCAGTCAGCCCAAGTCTGAGGTTCCTCCAACCAGCTGCATTGTGCTAGATGGAGCGGTCGTCATCCAGATGCTGAAGCCATCTGCTACAGCAAAAAGCTTCAACGAGTATGCACAGCAGGTCTTTGTGCCCTACATACTCTCAAAACTCCGTCAAGCCACGCGACTGGACCTGGTGTGGGACCGCTACAATACAGACTCGTTGAAGGGTACAGCAAGAGCCAAGCGCGGAAAAGGGGTGAGAAGACGGGTGGTGGGTGGTGCAACGATCCCCGGGAACTGGGCCAGCTTCCTCAGAGTCGACGAGAACAAGACAGAGCTGTTCAGCTTCCTCTCTGGCGTCCTCCACGACTCATTCCAGCTTGCAGACAAGGAGCTGGTCATCACTAAAGGAGATGATGTCTTGAGCAGGCCACCGCTCCTAGATACTGCAACCCTGGCTCCTTGCAACCACGAAGAAGCCGACAGCCGCATGATGTTGCATGCCGCCCACGCTGCTCACAATGGCCACAAGAAGATCCTCATCCGCACAGTTGACACTGATGTTCTTGTCCTGGCAGTAGCTCTGGCACGCACCCTGGAGGAGGAAGCCGAAGTGTGGGTGTCCTTCGGCACGGGCAAGGCTTTCCGGTTCTTGGCAGCCCATGAGATGGCGCGGGCTCTGGGCCCTGAGAAAGCACAGGCACTACCGATGTTACATGCTTTGACGGGCTGCGACACGGTCTCCTGCTTCGCCGGACATGGCAAGAGGACAGCATGGGCAGTGTGGACAGCTCTACCTCAGCTGACCCAGACACTCACTGACCTCTCCACTGCACCGGATCATATTGATGAAGATGCCATGCACACCATCGAGAGGTTCGTCATCCTGCTTTACGACAGAACAAGCACCGCAACTGATATCGACAAGGCACGCCGCAAACTGTTTGCAAAGAAGAACAATGTCCAGCTGATCCCACCGACAAGTGCAGCCCTGAAGCAGCATGTCCGACGAGCAATATACCAGGGCGGACATGTCTGGGGTCAGGCCCTGGTTCCTGCACCAACATTGCCATCACCAGCCGACTGGGGTTGGATCAAGACCAGCGACATGTACGAACCTCTCTGGACAACGCTCCACGAGGCATCCAAGGTCTGCCGAGAGCTTGTCTCCTGCAAATGCCAGAAGGGCTGCATCAAGAAGTGCAAGTGCAAGAAGGCCAGTCTGGAATGCACACCACTGTGTGCTTGCGACGGGGAGTGCTCTCAGAACTGAACTCGCAAACTTAAGATGAAGATTCTGAACTGTTCCAGACAGTACACAGGTACTGTAAAACAGTGAACTTATCTGCATATTGCATTTAGCAGATTATGTGTTATTTAACATGATAATTAAATGTAGTAGTGTCCATTGACCACAGATGTATAAAATTTGAATTGCCCAGGATTGATCTGATGTGAGTAAGCCACCATAATTATCACTATCTGGTTCTGTTATTGTTGTTGTATTATCGATGTAATTAGCATAATTGTGTTAATAATTTTGTTAATTGGCATCTTAATTGACCTGGGCAGTGTCCATGAATAGCTATTGACAGACAGAGGAAGAAGGTCAGATAACATTTCCACAACTTAAATGAATCTAGCCTATTCACAAGGAATGTCAGCATTTGATGCCTGATCATGGGCTTCCTTGTCGCCATTTCATCTGCAATTAGCCTAAATATGTTCATTAATATCAGCAGCATCTCCCAAAATGTGACTAAGAGCTATCTGGCATGTCTTGATTCAAAACATTCAATAAACATTCACTAAAACCTACAGCAGCAAACTTTATCTAACTTTTGTGTGTCTTTTGGGTGTCTGCTGGCGGCCATTTTGGAAAATGGCCGCCACGGCCGCCAAGGGGCAGTTGGGCGATGGCTCCACATCCAAATTTGTTCATAATATATTGGTCTACCTCTGTGCCAAAATTGGTGCTTTTATCAAAAAATGCACAATAGGTTAGCTTAACCGCTGTACTACTAGATGTATGTTATGTTTGTAATAAGTAATTAAATCTAACTCATTATTATAGCATAAACCAATATTTTTACAATATGGCTTGCTATTTTGCTCATTTTGACAACAAATATAGGTTTGTACCTGCATTATTGGTCATTCTATTGACATTTTTGTATTTTCGAGAAAATCCCATATTTCGCGATTGGCCCCTTTTCACCTAATATTCCTAGTCTATACTCATTATTATAGCATAAAGCAATATTTTTACAATATGGCTTGTTATTCTGCTCATTTTGACACCAAAATAAAGTTTGTAACTGCATTATTGGTCATTTTATTGACATTTATGTATTTTCGAGAAAATCTGATATTTCGCGATTGACCTCTTTCACAAAATAACCCACTGTGAGGTCCCAAATCAAAATATCAAGTATCATCCAGGCTAATATTGTTCAGGAGGAGTCATGGTTCAATCCTAGCATGGGTGACAGCTTGTAACAAACCGTTACCCCTTATGTAAAATTTTGAGATTATATTCCTAGTCTAGGTGGCCTGGCACCTGCCGCAGCGAGAAGCTAAAAGGGTGGAAACCAATGATTCCTAAACCCGGCTTCGGCCATCAACCACTAGAAATAAAACAAACATTTATAAGAGAAAATAAAACAGTAGATATGGAGACGGGACCATACGAGTGTACCGAAGACCCTGTAAAATACACCTAGGTAAAAACAACTTGGTAAATACACACACACACGCGCGAGCACGCGCACATACACACACAAACACACACACACACACACACACACACACACACACACACACACACACACACACACACACACACACACACACACATACACACACATACACACACACATTGCAACTTGGCATGGCAACTTAGTAACAAAATCTTTATGTAGCAACTACAAGCTGTTTAAGCTAGATTATGGCATGGAATGGTACATTGTAAATTTACAGAAGAGCAGCCGAATCATGGTGACTAGATTAACAACTAGTAATAACAGATTGCCTGTAAATGAGGGTAGATATGAAGGTGTAAATAGAGAAGATCGGATATGTAACAAGTGTGACGCTGGGGTTGTAGGAGATTAGTTTCATGTCCTTTTTAAATGTAATAACACTGAAATTGTGAGGTTACGTGACATGTATATACCAAATTATTATACATATAGGCCAACAAATTTCAAATATATTTCGCTGATGCAATACACCAATGTAAAAGTAATTAAGAATTTATCTTTATTTTTGAGGTCAGTGCTAAGTATGTTTAGATGAGTATTATGTAAAGTTAGTCATTAGTATTTTCCAATTATTTTTTTCTTGATACCTGTTTTTCGTTTGTTTTTAGTTTCTATTTTTTTTTGCTTAGTTATGTAACATTATATTTGTATGATTTAAATTGTTCAATCCTCTGGGAGCTGTGCTCCATACTTTTTTTAAAGTCTGAGCTTACCCAATAAATTCAATTCAATTCAATTCAATTCATACACACACACACACACACACACACACACACACACACACACACACACACACACACACACACACACACACACACACACACACACACACACACACACACACTTAAGCACGCACACACACATATACTTCATCGTTTTTAAAACTGTAATCGTCATAATAATTTAGAAATTCACTTTATGACATATTAATATCTACCTGAACTTTTAATTTCATCGTACCACTGATGTCCCATTATAGTTTTCTTTTTCCTTTAGAATTGCTAGGTATTGATAGTTTATGATTAGTATGTCCTTAATGTATTATTATAATGAACGAAAAATTTCATGAATGAAAAAACGATGAAATTG
Organism: Chionoecetes opilio; assembly: GCA_016584305.1. Taxonomy (NCBI): domain Eukaryota; kingdom Metazoa; phylum Arthropoda; class Malacostraca; order Decapoda; family Majidae; genus Chionoecetes; species Chionoecetes opilio. Next base: position 1,981 of record JACEEZ010005746.1, on the reverse strand, counting down.
TTTGTACGATATAATAAAAACAGTAAGAAACTAGGGGGGGGGCACTCAGTAGAGCGCATACCTCCGCCCGAATATTTCATCAATTGGTTGCATGATATATATATATATTTATATATATATATATGCACTCAGTATGAGCGCATACCTCCGGCCGAATATTTCATCAATTGGTTGCCATGGCAACAGTTGTCAATAGATTTGATCCAAAATTAAATCAGTTCTTCTTTATACCAGATAGACTTGGTATACCGAGTTTGGTCCAAATCTATTCGTAACTTTTTGAGAAATCCTGTACACTAACAAGCAGACAGACAGACAGATCGGGGTGAAAACATAACCCCTCCAACTTCGTTGGCGGAGGTAATAAATGAACATGAAAAAAGCGGGATAGGAAAAGATGAAAATATAACTTGGAAGAATTAAAAAGAGACTGTATAGGACGAAGGAAAATTAAATAAAAGAAGTATAGGAGGAAGAGAAAAAGAGGAAGAGAAGGGGTAAAACAAGGAAAAAGGTGAAGGAGGTGGTGAAGAAGCAGAAGCGGTGTTTTTGGTGGCGCTCTCTGGTGCTTCAAGAGAGAGAGAGAGAGAGGGGAGATAGAAGAGAGAGAGAGAGAGAGAGAGAGGGGAGAGAAGAGAGAGAGAGAGAGAGAGAGAGAGAGAGAGAGAGAGAGAAAAAAAAAATCCTCCATCCCACGTCGTCTTCTCCTTTTTATCGCTCCGTTTCTTAATCCCCCCGAGCCTCAGTCTTCTCGCCCTCCACATAAGTGAGTGCAGAGAGGCGTATTCATTTTGTCTTGAAAGAAGAGAAGTAGAGGCACGTGAAGGAAGATGAGTGGGAGGACGGCGACGGTGACTAAAGGAATAATAAACCGACTCTCAATCTCTCGCTCTTACTACTGACTTTATAACTCATTATTCGCCCTTTCTCTCTCTCTTTTCTCTCTCTCTCTCTCTCTCTCTCTCTCTCCTCTCCTTCCCCTTCCTCTCTCTCTCTTCTCTCCTCTCTCTCCTGATCACGCCCTGGAATCGTATCGCCAGTTATCACCCTTTCGGTAAGGAGCTTAAAGTTCACATATCGATCCTTGGTAAGGCAAGACCTCATACACATTCCACACACACCCATCTCTTTCCTCAGGTGTAAAGTTATGCCGGCTTTTATCTGTGTGTGTGTTGTGTGTGTGTGTGTGTTTGTGTGTGTTGTGTGTATGTGTGTTTGTGTGTGTGTTTGTGTTTGTGTGGTTTTAGGAACTATGGGGAAAAGCCTTTGATGAGCTAAGAATCTGAAGAGGTCATAATTAAATAGTGTAGAGAGAGAAGTACAAAGGAAGGTATTGTAGCGAGAGAGAGAGAGAGAGAGAGAGAGGAGAGAGAGAGAGAAGAGAGAGAAGAGAGAGAGAGAGAGAGGAGAAGAGAGAGAGAGAGAGAGAGAGAGAGAAAAGAAAAAGAGAGAGAGAGTAATATAATAATAATAATAATAATAATAAAGTTTATTTCCACCGGCAGTGGTTATTCATGTTTTCATACAATTCTTTTCAAGATAATAGCTACATAAATTAAATTATACAGTTTTTGCATTAAACCATTAAAAACATAGAATTATAGAATTGTAAAATAGAAAATAATCGATATTGATATATATATATATATATATATATATTTTTATATATATACAGTATAAACTAATACAAAGTAAAGGAAATAAATCATTAAATTTAAAAGAAAAAAAAGATATAGTAAATATTATAAAATAGAAAGAAGAGAAGTATAGAGAGAGAGAGAGAATAGAGAGAAAGAGAAGAGAGAGAGAGAGAAGAGAGAGAGAGAGAGAGAGAGAAGAGAGAGAGAGAGTGAAAAGAGAGAGAGAGAGAGAGAGAGAGAGAGAGAGAGAGAGAGAGAGAGAGAGAGAGATAGAGAGAGAGAGAGAGAGAGAGAGAGAGAGAGAGAGAGTAGAGAAAAGAGAGAGAGAAGAGAGAGAGAGA
>JACEEZ010005745.1:27500-40180 GCA_016584305.1 Chionoecetes opilio | reverse complement strand
AAAAAAAGATTGGTTTTCATATTGGCTTCTTATTTATTGGTCACCCGTACGAAACTTTATGGAAACGCTTTCATTCTGTCCGCATCATTATAGAAAACATGATATGAAAAGGAGAAAAAAAAATTAAGAGATCAAAAAATTATCCTGCCCGAAATTAAAAAAAAAATTAAGAGGTCAAAAAATTATCCTGCCCGAAATATAAAAAAAAATAAGAGATCAAAAAATTATCCTGCCCGAAATAAAAAAAAAAGAGATCAAAAAAATTATCCTGCCCGAAAAAAAAAAAAAAATAGAGATCAAAAAATTATCCTGCCCGAAATAAAAAAAAAAATAAGAGATCAAAAAATTATCCTGCCCGAAATAAAAAAAAAAAATAAGAGATCAAAAAATTATCCTGCCCGAAATAAAAAAAAAAATGAGATCAAAAAATTATCCTGCCCGAAATAAAAAAAAAAATAAGAGATCAAAAAATTATCCTGCCCGAAATAAAAAAAAATAAGGAGATCAAAAATTATCCTGCCCGAAATAAAAAAAAAAATAAGAGACAAAAAATTACCTGTCCGAAATAAAAAAAAAAATAAGAGATCTTTAAACAATTATCTCTCGTAATTAATTTAAAAAAAATAAGAAGATCAGAAAAATTATCTGCGAAATATTTGGAAAAATTTTCGTTAACGTAACTTTAGAGACAAAATCTAAAAAAAAAAAAAACTCGCTTCTAAACATGACGTTAACATCATTTTATTCGTCATGTGATATTGTAAAAAAAAGAAGAAGAAAAAATACATTGTAAGAAGTTATATTATTTTCGGAACTTTACCAAAACCAAAACCAAAAAAAAAAATCTTTGACCTATAATCTTCTTGAATCAGTATTTTTTTCCTCATCTAACATTCTCAGAAAAAAGAAAAAAAAAAAAAAAATACATTGTAAGAAGTTATATTATTTTCGGAACTTTACCAAAACCAAAACCAAAAAAAAAATCTTTGACCATAATCTTTTTAGAATCAGTATTTTTTCGTCATCTAACATTCTCAGAAAAAAAGAAAAGAAAAAAAATATAAAAAACGTATATTATTTTCGAAACTACCAAAACTAGAAAAAAAAAAAAGAATCAATAAAATACTTCTAACCATAATATTATTGGAACAGATTGGGGTTGTTTTCCGATCCTACCTAACAACACCCTCAGAACACAACAGACGCAACAAAATGAAAAATGACACTATTAACAATGATAATAATGATAACAATGATAATAATAATGATAATAATCGTAATACTAATGATAATGTAAATGACAGGGGTGATAAAATTGTACAAAATATGAAAATGAATAAAAATAAACCAGAGGATACATAAATGGGATGAGACATTACAGTATATACATCAAATAAAAAATTCCTATGTATACAATAATATAGATATAGATTATACTATGCTTTGGCGTCAGCTATACACAATACAGGCTCTACATAATACCAGGAACAGATTACGTAGACCACAGACACCTCCTTCTCATTATCTCTCTCTCTCTCTCTCTCTCTCTCTCTCTCTCTCTCTCTCTCTCTCTCTCTCTCTCTCTCTCTCTCTCTCTCTCTCTCTCTCTCTCTCTCTCTCTCTCTCTCTCTCTCTCTCTCTCTCTCTCTCTCTCTCTCTCTCTCTCTCTCCTCTCTCTCTCCTCTCATCTCTCTCTCTCTCCTCTCTCCTCCTCTCTCTCCTTCCTCCCTCCTTTCTCCCCTGTATTTCTACCTCCTCTTCTCCTCCTCCCTCCCCTCTCTCTCCCTCTCCTCCTCTCCCTCTCTCTCCTCTCTCTCTCTCTCTCTCTCTCTCTCTCTCCTCTCTCTCCTCTCTCTCTCTCTCTCTCTCTCTCTCTCTCTCTCTCTCTCTCTCTCTCTCTCTCTCTCTCTCTCTCTCTCTCTCCCTCTCTTCACAGTATACATACATTAAGTAAATATACAAGAACCGGATTCAACCTCAACCCATTTTCTCCTCAACCTCAACCATTTCTCCTCAACCTCAACCCATTTTCTATCTTTAAAGAAAACGAGGGTCGGAGGGCTTGATAAGAGGGGTGTCTGTGGTAAACTTATCCCTCGTTTTCTTTCTTACAGTTCTATTAAGCTCAGTGGATTGGTTGGGGATTTGTGAAGGTATACTGTTTTATCTTGTGATGGTGATAGGAAGAGAGTAGTTGTTGTAAAAGTAGTAGTAGTAGTAGTAGTAGTAGTAGTATAGTAGTAGTAGTAGTAGTAGTAGTAGTAGTAGTAGTAGTAGTAGACGTAGTAGTAGTGGTTGTATTGGTAGAAACGTTATATTCTTGTAGTAGGAATTCATTATAGTTGTAGAAATGAAACAGAATGGTACACACACACATACACATTCTCTCTCTCTCTCTCTCTCCTCTCTCTCTCTCTCGTCTCTCTCTCTCTCTCTCTCTCTCTCTCTCTCTCTCTCTCCTCTCTCTCTCTCTCTCTCTCTCTCTCTCTGTCACACACACACACACACACCACAGCACACGTATACACAGAAGCCATCTAAACAATAGCACAAACAACAGCACGGCAACAACACTACATTCGCCTCTCCTTGACCCCCCAGTAAACAAGACAAACAAAGAGGCCGCAAACAAACACTAAAACACGAGTCCAATCCACCATTTGGACTAACGAGGAGGAACAGGGTAAACAATGATGGCTACCTGCTGTGTTGTCTTGCTTTGTCTGTATTGTTTATAGTGTTTTTGTGGTTCATTTGTATTCATATGGACTTGTTTACATTGCTCCTGTCTGTCTGTGTGTATTGAACCATCCGGGGTTTTGTTTGCAGTTCGTATTGTTTACATTGTTTGTGGTGCTTCCTTGTGGTTATATATCTTCACATGGACTTGTTTACATTGGTCCTGTCTGTCTGTCTGTGTGTATTGAACTGCTTGAAGTGTATAATCCATCATTGTTTACCTCTGTTTACACCTGGTCTAGTGTTAGGTGATCCATATGGCGGAGTGGTGCCCGTGTTTTAGGGTCTTCAAGGCGTCTGGACAAACCGGACCAGCGGGCACCAAGGCGACCGCTTGTCACGCGCTCGCCTGGCACACACAGCCCGCCGGCAGGTGACAAGCGGCGGCCTCGTTGCCCGCTCCGAGGACTTGCGGGGCGGAGCAGAAGGGCGCGGCGACACAGGCATCCGGGACGTAAAGGATCCAAGGCGCCATCACAGAGAACACAAAGACTGCCTAACACCGAGTGCCCGAGTGTCGAGGCCTTGCCGGGCACGCCTAACACTTCTAGAGGGAGGGAGCGCGCCAGCCTCGCCTCCCGGGAAGAGCAGCGTGGTTGTCGCCGCGTGAGATCATTGTCGTCAGGGAGGGGAAGGGGAAGGGGAGGGGGAAGGGGGCAGCAGGATGAAGGGGAAGCTCGAGTGGGTGACCGTGGTGTGGGGCGTGAAGGGGGGAAACACGTGTATGGCTGCGTCCCGTGGCGCTGGGGTGGCCACGCCGTAGGGCGGAGGGAAGCAGGGACTGGCTCGCTGGAATGACGTGCGTGTGTGTGTGTTTTCCGTATGTTACGCCACACGGGAGGGGAGGGAGGGAAGGGGGGGCGGCAAGGTGCCAGTGTTTCTCTCTGGTGTGTTTCCCTTAGCCCAGCGGGTCCGTCAGTCCCAGAGGCTCCCGCTCACTCCTGAGAGCCGGCGCTCAGCAGCCTGGGTCGCCCGTTGAGGCTGGAGACAATCTTGCCGTTAGCGAGGGGGGCGCCGTTAGGGGCTGGGTGGTGCATCGTCGCCAGCGTGGGTGGCGGCGACGAGCTGGGGCACGCCAGCTCCAGGGGCGATCCTCGAGTGTCCTCCGAGTCAATCCTCTCGAGCGACACCTTAGAGAAGTGGAAGCGGAGGCCGTTGTGGCGCAGCAACGCCTTTGTGCGGTAGCGCGCCACGCCCGTGCAACTTACCACCGCCGTGGGCGTCACCGCGTCGGAGTCTGACTCCAGCGGAGAGTCTGAGAAGCTATCTGAGGACCAGGAGACCCGCTTGGTCTTCCTGGCGGGGGAGAGCGGAGGTGCGGGTCTGTTCTCCAGCAGCAGCGGCCGCACCAGGGAGGGAGAGGCCGGCTCTCCCACCACCTGCGTGGAGGCGCTGCGGGGCGGCACTTCGGCGGCGACGCTCGGGGGGATGCTCGTCATCTCAAAGTCCAGACTTTTCTGTTTGTTGCGGGCGAACAGTGCGCGCCTGAGGGAAGACCTGTGTATGGCAGCGAGGACAGGCCCCGCGCCCTCCCCCTCCAGCCCGTTGCTCTCCTCCAGGCTGCTCGAAGGCTGCAGGAAACGAAACATTCGCGGGGGGCGGATGAGGGGACTTTTGGGAGGGTGACTGCCTTTGTGATTACTTGGGGGTGACGCCTCCTTGGAAGAAGGTGCCACCGCTGGGGCTGGGGCGTCACCCTGAGGCTGGAGGGGAGAGGTGCTGGGGGGCCGCGGCGTGGGGGTTTCGCGGGCGATGGAACAGCTAGAGCCCCGGCCACGCATGCTGAGCTCGGAAGACCTTCGCACCAGGCGGGGCGCCCCCGTGGCCGCGTCGCCGGACATCGCCGCGTTGGGCTGCACCAGGATCTCCGACATGCGCCTCTGCAGCTTGTGCTGGAGCGGCATGGACAAGGACGGCGTCATCGACGGCCGACGCGACGCTGACACTGACGGCGCCCGCGACTGTATCTCGTAGTTCACTTCGCTGCGGTACAGCCGCTTTCGCAGGAAGTTCTTAAAGTTCTTCCTGAGCACCTTGCTCTTGATGCCGTACACGAAGCCGTTGATGGCGGGCGCGAGGGTGAGGAGGGAGAGGTTGACGAGCGCGAGGGTGTGGGGAGGGCGGACGCGCGCCACCGCCTCGTACAGCACGGTGGCGGCGGGCGGCAGGTACAGGAGCAGGAAGGTGCCCACCAGGTGACACACGGTGGTGGCGGCAGAACGCCCTCGGTAGCGGCTGAGGTAGAATTGTGAGCGTTGTGTGGGCGTGACGGTGGCCTGGGCGGACACCGTCACGTCCCACAGCGCCGTCACGATGCGGTGACGGTGGTGACGCGCGATCACCAGGATGCGGAAGTTTGCGGTGGCCACGAGGAGGGCGGGCACCAGGTAGCCCAACGTGGCCAGCGTGAAGGCGTAGGAGCGGCCTACCATGGGCGGTGCCGAGGCCAGGTCCAGGGAGCAGCCTGTGGGTGGCCGCGGGGCGCCGCGCATCCAGGGCAGCGCCATGGGCAGGGCGCACAGGCTGGCGGCCAACACCCACGACACCGCCACGGCGGCGGCCACGCGCCCCGGGGACACGAAGCGCGCGTAGTGCAGGGGCGCCGCGATGGCCACATACTTGTCCAGGTTGAGCGCCGTGAGCGTCCACACGGCGGCCACGTGCAGGGTGGTCCACGCGCCCCCCGCCACCCAGCACCCGCCGCCGCCAAGCCAACCCTCCTGAAACACACAACACATCATTATGTCATATGGGGCTACTCGCTCCTACATGTACTGAACACGGACACTCATGTATGTACACACTGCTTGTATAATGCTCCCTCAACCCCCCCCCACCCCCCTCCCGTCATCCCGCCAGGAAGGTTGTTGCGCCCCACACTCAAACTACCGATCCTACAGGGGCCTCCGTTGCCCCGCCCCGCCCGCCTCGCCCCGCCCCGCCTCGCCTCGCCCCGCCCCGCCCCGCCTCGCCTCGCCCCGCCCGCCCCGCCCCGCCCCCGCCCCGCCCGTCCTACCACGCCTCACGCAGCTCAGTGCAATACCCGGGCGTGCATACTTCCCCACACTGCCTCGCTGCCTCCCTTCCTTCACGCCGCGCCGCATGTCTGAACAACACCTTGAGCACTCCTTTGAACACTCCTTATTACATTTTTTTGCCGGGGTTCCTCAATCCTTCTCCCCTAATACCCTTAAAACCCCCCAACGCACCCCACCTCCTCCTCCTGTTAACCCCCAACACACCCCTCCTTCTCCCGTCACCCCCTTCAATACCCACCCTTACCCACCCTTCCCCACCCTTCCCCACCCCCAACCCTGTCGTCGCTATCATAAAATCAACCCCATTATGTGAGGTAATATTCCCGTGAATTGCTTATAAGTCTCATCGGAACACTCGCCTCTCCCCTCGTTAACCGGCAGCATAAACCCCTCCCCCTTCTACCCTCACTCTCTCTCTCTCTCTCTCTCTCTCTCTCTCTCTCTCTCTCTCCTCTCTCTCTCTCTCTCTCTCTCCTCTCTCTCCTCTCTCTCTCTCCTCCTCACTCCATTCCTCCAACCTTCCACCTCTCCTAACATTTTCCTTTCTCTCATTCCCTCTCCTCTCTCCTCTCCTCTCTCCTCTCTCTCCCTCCCTCTCTCCCTCTCCTCTCTCTCTCCTCTCTCTCATCTCTCTCTCTCTCTCTCTTCTCCTCATCTCTCTCTCTCTAGCCCCCCCACCCACTTACCTATCCTCCCCTTTAACTTTTCTTCCTCCCCTCTCTCTCTCCTCTCTCTCCCTCCCCTCCCCTCTCCCTTCTCCCCTCTCCCATCCCTTTCCCCTCAGCCTCACCTTCAGAAATGAGGGGAAGAGGGCGAAGAGAAAATGGCCCAGAGAGGTCATGATGCCGATTGAAGGGATGGGGTGGTGCGGTCTGTAGAGGAAACATCATCATACATCAGTAACATCATCAAGAACATCATCAATAACATCAAACATCATCGTCCATAACATCATAAATAACATCATCATCATCATCATCATCTTCAGAGGGGAGAACATCATCAGTAACATCATCAAGAACATTAAAAACATCAATTTCATAATCAGTGAAATTAATAACATCAATTTCAACGTCCATAACATCATCAATAACGTCCATAACATCATCAATAACGTCCATAACATCATCAATAACGTCCATAACATCATCAATAACGTCCATAACATCATCATAACGTCCATAAACATCATCAATAACGTCCATAACATCATCAATAACGTCCATAACATCATCAATAACGTCCATAACATCATCAATAACGTCCATAACATCATCAATAACGTCCATAACATCATCAATAACGTCCATAACATCATCAATAACGTCCATAACATCATCAATAACGTCCATAACATCATCAATAACGTCCATAACATCATCAATAACGTCCATAACATCATCAATAAAGTCCATAACATCATCAATAACGTCCATAACATCATCAATAACGTCCATAACATCATCAATAACGTCCATAACATCATCAATAACGTCCATAACATCATCAATAACGTCCATAACATCATCAATAACGTCCATAACATCATCAATAACGTCCATAACATCATCAATAACGTCCATAACATCATCAATAACGTCCATAACATCATCAATAACGTCCATAACATCATCAAGAACATCAAGAACATCATCAATAACGTCCATAACATCATCAAGAACATCAAGAACATCATCAATAACGTCCATAACATCATCAATAACGTCCATAACATCATCAATAACGTCCATAACATCATCAAGAACATCAAGAACATCATCAATAACGTCCATAACATCATCAATAACGTCCATAACATCATCAAGAACATCAAGAACATCAATATCATTATCAGTAAAAATAATAATATCAACATTAACGTCCACAACATCATCAATAACAACAATAACATCAATAATAACTTCAATAACATAGATAACATCATCAATAGCGTCTTCAGTAACATCAATATATAAAATAACATCAATAACAACATCAATAACAATAACAACATCAATAACATCATCAAGAATATTATCAAGAACATCAATTTTGGGAAGACGTTTAAATACCACCATCGTCAACACACACACACACACACACACACACACACACATACACACACCCACCCACCCACCCACCCACCCACCCACCCACCCACCCCCACCCACCCACCCACACCCCCCCACCCACCCCACCCACCCACCCACCCACCCACCCACCCACCCACCCACCCACCCACCCACCCACACACACACACACACACACACACACACACACACACACCCAACACCCACCCACCACACCCACCCACCCACCCACCCACCTACCACCACCACCCACACCCACCCACACACACACAACACACACACACACACACACACCACACACACATCAATATCACCACACTTGGTTTGGTTTCATAAACAGTAACTTTTCTTCCCAACACTTTCCACGGCCTTTATAACACTCGTTTTTTCCCGCCATAAATTGAAAGTTTCCACATTATTTGAGAGAGAGAGAGAGAGAGAGAGAGAGAGAGAGAGAGAGAGAGAGAGAGAGAGAGAGAGAGAGAGAGAGTCACACACAGACAGAGAAAGAGAGACAGAAAGAGAGACACACAGAGAGAGAGAGAGAGAGAGAGAGAGAGAGAGAGAGAGAAGAGAGAGAAGAGAGAGAGAGAGAGAGAGAGGAGAGAGAGAGAGGAGTCACACAGACAGAGAAAGAGACACACACAGAGAGAGAGGAGAGAGAGAGAAGAGGGGAGAGAGAGAGAGAGAGAGAGAGAGAGAGAGAGAGAGAGAGAGAGAGAGAGAGAGAGAGAGTATTCTTTCAGATGATGGTAAATAATAGACATAATAGATATATTGTAGCTTTGGAAATAGAAGAAAAGTTGATTTCTCTCTCTCTCTCTCTCTCTCTCTCCTCCTCCCTCTCTCTCTCTCTCTCTCTCTCTCTCTCTCTCTTCTCTCTCTCTCTCCTCTCTCTCTCTCTCTCTCTCTCTATCTAACCAGACATTACACACACATACATACACACATACACCAATTACCAACTACAAACTCATTTCCCTAATCACAATCATATACAGAAAATAATATAATAAATTCGTTGAAGAGAAATGAATAAATTGACAACGCATCAATAAATAACATGGTTTATTATACACTATTGAAGGTTTGATGTGTTTGAAAGGCCTGGTGGAGCGGTGAACCTTAATTAATGCAATAAACTAATGCATTGAGTGCGGTCATTAGTGTTTAATTACTGGGTGGGTTGTTAGGGGTGGTGATGGATGAGAGAGGTGGTTGTTAGGGTGTTGATGGATAAAGGGAGGATGTTGGTGGAGTTGGTGGATGAAGGAAAGGGTGTTGGTGGGGTTGTTGGATAGAGGGAGGGTGTTCGTGGGGTTGGTGGATGAAGGAAGGGGTGTTGGTGGGGTTGGTGGATAAAGGGAGAGGATGTTAAAGGGGTTGGTGGATAAAGGGAGGGTATGTTAATGGGGTTGGTGGATAAGGGGATGATGATAGATAAAGGGGGGTTTTTTACGGGGATTGTGGATAAAGGGTCGATTCTTGGGGTTGGTGGATAAAGGGAGAGGTGTTCTTGGGGTTGGTGGATAAAGGGTGGAGGTTTTTGGGGTTGGTGGATAAAGGGTGGAGGTTCTTGGGGTTGGTGGATAAGGAGATGATGATGGATAAAAGGGGTTTGTTAAGGGTGGTTGGTGGATAAAGGGTCGATTCTTGGGGTTGATGGATAAAGGGAGAGGTGTTAGGAGGGTTGGTGGATAAGGAGTAGTGGGTATTGGCTTGTGGATAAGGGGGGATGATGGATAAAGAGGGTTTTGTTATAGGGATTGTGGATAAAGGGAGGGTTCGTGGGGTTGGTGGATAAAGATAGGGTTGTTAAAGGGGCTAGTAGATGAGGGAGGTTTGATAAGGAGGTTGGTGGATAAAATGGAGACCTGGTAATGGATCTGGTGGATAAGGGGATATTTTTCGTAATACTAATGAATAAAAGGAGACCTGGTAATGGATCTGGTGGATAAGGGGGATATTTTTCGTAATACTAATGAATAAAGGGAACGATATTATAGGCATTAATAAACCAAAAAAAAAAAAAAAAAAAAATCTAACCAACAAAAATATTAATTGACACTTTTTATCTCATTTCAGTAACCACAAAAAACAAGAAAAATGGAAATAATAGATATAATACTAACACTAATTCAATAAGGCAAGGCTATAGGCATTAATAAACCCTAAAATAACCAGAAACTATAAACAATAAAAATACTAACTGACACTTTTTCTCATTCAAGTGACAAAAAGAAGCAAGAAAATAGGAAATAATAGATACGTACAGTACTAAGTGTTAAGGCAAGGATATAGGCATTAATAAACCCTAAAAAAAAACCATGGCATTTTAACCAAAAAATACTAACTGACACTTATATCCCCCTTATCCACCAGATCCATTACCAGGTCTCCATTTTATCCACCAACCTCCTTATCAAACCTCCCTTATCTACTAACCCCCTTAACAACCCTATCTTTATCCACCAACCCCACGAACCCTCCCTTTATCCACAATCCCTATAACAAAACCCTCTTTATCCATCATACCCCCTTATCCACAAGCCAATACCCACTACTCCTTATCCACCAACCCTCCTAACACCTCTCCCTTTATCCATCAACCCCAAGAATCGACCCTTTATCCACAATCCCCTTAACAAACCCCCCTTTTTTCTCATTTCAGTAACCACACCAAAACAAACACAAAATGGAAATGGAAAATACAATCAAGCAAGCCTCTTCAAGTCCTCACCCTTACAAGGCACCAGACCTGAGCTTCCCAGACCCTCGCAAGGTAGTGTCAATATTGGAATAGTTTGTGTTGCTATTATCTTCCTGTCACCAAGATCTCATTGGTAGGCATGAGTCTCAAACCATTTATCTGTAGCGTTGTGTTTCTTCCATTGTTTTCCATTGTAACATCTGTGTCGTTGTGTTTCTTCCATTGTTTTTCCATTATAACATCTGTATCGTTGTGTTTCTTCCATTGTTTTTCCATTATAACATCTGTGTCGTTGTGTTTCTTCCATTCTTTTCCATTATAACATCTGTATCGTTGTGTTTCTTCCATTGTTTTCCATTATAACATCTGTAGCGTTGTGTTTCTTCCATTGTTTTCCATTATAACATCTGTAGCGTTGTGTTTCTTCCATTGTTTTCCATTATAACATCTGTAGCGTTGTGTTTTTTCCATTTTTTTCCATTATAACATCTGTAGCGTTGTGTTTCTTCCATTTTTTTCCATTATAACATCTGTAGCGTTGTGTTTCTTCCATTTTTTCCATTATAACATGAACGCTGCAAATTGAAGAACAGAAGAAAGACTCAATGGACGAAATTGATATATTTTTTAGTTAGCTTTTCTAGTAATAGTTTCTCTCAAAAGATCTGTATTTATGGTTGTTGTTTTTCATAGTCTACAGTTATTAATTTTGTTTTTCGTACTTAGATATTTCACCTTTTTTGGCATTAAATCAATCAATCGTACATAGATATTTGAATGTTTTGTTTTGTATTACATCTGTGTGTATAGCGCGTGTAGGCAGGACCTCTAGGGGTGGGATGGCAGGCCCTGGTGGTTCACTTGAGGGCTGTGATGGTTGGCCCTCGCCCGTTAGTTATAGTAGGCCATTTGTTTGTTTGAATGTAGTGATAGTGGTGGTGATAGTGGTGGTGGTGATGATGGTGGTGAAGGTGGTGGTGGCTATGTTCCTACTGCCTGAAGGTCATTTGTATGTTTGAATGTTATAGTGGTGGTGGTGGTGGTGGTGGTGGTGGTGGTGGTGGCTATGTTCCTATTGCCTGAAGGGGAAATACTTCGTCAGGCACCATCATACACCATCATACACCATGGCACACACCACCACCCTTCACCTCACACACACCACCACCCTTCCTCTCGGACACATGTCAATCATACACAAAAAATCTAACAAAAATCCAACATGAAAAGACTTGACAAACGACCAACTCCACATGAACACACAAATATTTTATTTTATTTTGTTATTTTCCCGCACGAAAAGACGATAAAAATTTAATGTTTTACCCAATATGAAAACCCAAATATTTTTATCTACTCAGTTATTTGTTGATTCATTAATTATTTATAAGTGTAAAGGAGATTAGGACTGCAATGCTAATTATATATATAGAAAAAAAAATATATACACTTATTAAAGCGGAAATCCAGCAAAAATCCAACACGAAAAGACTGGATAATTTTTTTTGTTTTGCCCAATATGAAAACTCAAATATTTTTTTAGCTAACTTATTTTTTTATTCATTTATTTTTTCTACGTTAAAGGAGATTTAGGCCTACAATGCTAATTATATATATAGACGAAAAAAATGTAAACCTATTAAAGCAGAAATACACAAAAAAAATCCAACACGAAAAGACTTGAAAAAATGTAATGTTTTGCCGAATATGAGAACCCAAATATTTTAATCTAATCACTTATTTATTTATTCATTAATTATTTCTACGTGTAAAGGAGATTAGGACTGCAATGCTAATTATATATATAGAAAAAAAAGACTTAAAGCGAAAATACCAAAAAAATTCAACACGAAAAGACTTGAAAAAATTTAATGTTTTTTCCAATATGAAAACCCAAATATTTTCATCTAACTGATTTTTTTATGAATTTATTATTTATACGTTAAAGGAGATTTAGGCCTACAATGTTAATTATATATATAGACGAAAAAAATGTAAACCTATTAAAGCGGAAATCCAAAAAAAAATCCAACACGAAAAGACTTGAAAAATGTATTGTTTTGTCGAATATGAAAACCCAAATATTTTTATCTACTCAGTTAT
>JACEEZ010005745.1:0-25000 GCA_016584305.1 Chionoecetes opilio | reverse complement strand
ACACACACACACACCACACACACCTTATCAACAACACACATCGGGACAAAACTTGAACAACACAAACAAACGTCACAACAGGATAAAGAAAAAAAACTTAGAATTATTATTTGGCATAAGGATATTAATTGTTCCTTTTTCAAGTTCAAAAGAGTTTATATAATACCCTGCCAAAACACACACACACAACACACCACACACACACACACACACCAACACACACACACCACACACACACACCCAACACAACACACACACACACACACCAACACACATGTACATACGTGGTTGTATTTGAATCGATTTATGTTCCCCCCGGTGATCTGATTTGAAAGTGCATAATAATCTAATTAGTGGCTGATATGCCTGCTAATGCTTAACCGGCAGCAATAAACCCCGTCCCCCTTCTACCCTAACTCTCTCTCTAATCTCTCCTCTCTCTCTCTCTCTCTCTATCTCTTCTCTCTCTCTTCTTCTCCTCTCTCTCTTCTTCTCCTCTTCTAGCTCCCCCCACCTACTTACCTATACTCCCTTTAACTTTTCTTCCTCCCCTCTCTCATCTCCCTCCTCTCTCCCTCCCCTCCACTCTCCCTTCTCCCTTCCCCCCATCCCTTTCCCCTTCAGCTCACCTTCAGAATATGAGGGGACGAGGGCGGAGAGAAAAAGATGGCCGCCAGCAGGTGGAGGTCGATGATGCCCGGGATTTTTTAGAAGGAGGATGTGGGTGGTGGTGCGGGTCTGTAGAGGGTACCGGGGGTGGTTGGGTTTGGGGTGCGGCTGGGGTGGTGGTTTTTTTGGTGCCCTCCCCCCCCCGAAGCGGGTGAGTATGGCAGAGAACATCATCAATAAACATCCAAACATCATCGTCCATAACATCATAAATAACATCATCATCATCATTCATCTCAGAGGGTGTTGGGGGGGGGGGCGCGCAGTGGGGGGGGGGTTGGCTCGTTGAGTTGGTACCAGGGCGTGAGGGGGGATGCAGAGGGCTGATTTGGGGGGGAGGAGAACATCATCATAACCCCTCATCAAGAACATTAAAAAACATAAATATCATCAGTGAAATAATAACATCAATGTTCAACGTTCCATAACCCTCATCAATAACGTCATAACATCATCAATAAACGTCCATAACATCATCAATAACGTCCATAAACATCATCATAACGTCCATACATCATCAAGGGGAACATCAAGAAAAATCAATATCATTATCAGAAAAATACATAATATGAACATTATTAACGTCCATAACATCATCACTAACAACCAATAAACATCAATAAAGTACCTTCAATAAATGGTCAAAGTATAGGAACAGTCGCCACTAGATATCTAGTTTAGACCGCTTCTATTGCGCGATACACAGACACGTATGCTCTGACATTGATTAGAGGGTTAAGCCAGAAATATACTTCTTCGTGTGTCTCACACAAAGAACATTAAAATAAACAGAACATAAACGGACGTATTATACATAATTCCGCAATTAAGGACAGGATCCCATATAAAATCACGCCAAAATCACTTCCCTAATTTAGTATTAGCATAGCAAACTAAACCCCCCCCATATGAGACATGCAAAACATAATTCAGAGTATAAGTCATTTAATGGTACCATGAATAAAACAATCCATGCATACACACCAAGTCAGACACTCTGACCGATTGTAATCAAGAGCACCCATGACATGCATCCTGGTACTGCACCAAGGCCAATAGTCGCGCAGAGAGGTACTTTATATAACTTAACACAGCAGGATCCCAGAGACAAAATCTAAATGGGACAAAAGAACATTTCTGTACGTTATCCGTCGAGTTCTAAGTTTAAGGGATGTTATTGCCCAGTGAACACCACTATATCTAGCGACGTACGACGTGCCAAGAATGACCACAGTTTCCCACTGATATTGTGTTCCAAAACAAAGTTGAATGTTGTTCTCTCTTCACACGTCACACCACAGTTCAATGTCTACACATTGTTTATCCGAGTACACTTGAAAAATACAGATACCCTTTAGCTACTAATTTAAGGTTTTAATATCCACATCGCACCACCCAAGACAGACCATTGGATATGTGGGATGTGAATGGCCGGAGGAATACAACATCTTAAACTACCATATAGTAAACAACTGTGTCGGCCTGCACTTTTCGGCTAAACCCCCGTATACTACTAACATGGCCCGCAAAGTGCACGTCACGAGAATCACCGAGATCAAGCGATACAACCACCTTCCACCCCGAGAAGTGGCCTCATGGCGAGGCACCACACGTCTAGGGCGAGTATAGCATTGTGGGTTGTCACCGACCCGAAGGACGACACGTAGTCGTAAACGGTACTACCTAAGCCCAAGTACCCAGAGCACCCGGCAAGTGGAGAGAAGCGTCTCGGGTTCGAACCACCGAGCAGCACGGTGCCTGCCTTATTCGCGTTGAACACAGAAACCTCTGACAAGCACTAAATACAAACCAAAAGAACAACATGAACAAAATAGCCCGACACAAACAACAATAACAAGTACGCAATACAACTTTTACTGATATGAACATATGCTAGTAAAATAATTAGTTTACCCGGGGAGGAAAGGAATAGAGTGCTAACAGACAAACATCATAAAACAGGATCACAATTCTAGTGTATATACGCCCATTACATCTCCCAAACTCCACCATCAAACAAAGTTTCGGAGCACTGTGGCAAATGCACGGGTTTTCGAGGTTGTGGAAAACAAAATTATTGCGTGGGTGCGTGTAAATACGACGTAATTAAGTTAGTTTTTTCTAGGAGCGGAGAGAAAATTACACATTAAATCATAAGGTAATGTACTTATACAGTTTAGTAGAAATGTCGTTATCATAACCAAAATTTACCTAATCCTAGTGGGGGGCTTCTTGACCACCGATTAACCTAACCTAACCTAACACAAATCTAATCTAACCTAACCAAATCTACACCTAGCTAACCAAATCTAAACCTAACCTACCTTAACCTCCAGCGGGGTGTTGGGCGTCTGTTCTCGACGCAACTTTCGGTCAATCCACAACATTCTGTGGTAGATCGTAAGGTCCACACGTCGGTTCGCCACCCAATGCGGCCGCCCGTATGATCCACAGTAGTATAGAGGGCAGTTCGCGCGTAATTTTCTGATTCTAAAACAACCATAACCTATGGTAAACATAAGACTGTATTGTCATAAGTTGTATATAACTAAAACTCACACACACTACTGAAACCCCGTAAATAATTATCTAATCCCCCGGTAACACCTCAATCTAACACCCCCTAAATTTAACTCATAATTACCAGCTAACAACTCAGCTATAAAGTTTATCTAACTCTTCAACACATCCACTATCTAACCCTCACTTAATAAGTGTGACAAAACATAACTCACCTGTAACCCTTAAAAGTTACTAGACCTAACCTCCACTTATAACCCTAAAAGTTACTAACCTAACCCTAAACATAACCCCCTAAAAGTTACTAATCTAAGCACACTATAGGCCCCTAAAAGGAAATTACTTATATTGCCGTAGGCGGCCGCATTGTGTTATACATCAACGTCTCTGGAGACTCAGAAGAAATCCAATAATTTTCCTAGATCTTAGGGAATTTTTTATACCTTCCATAACTAAAAAAAAAAGTGGTTTGCGAAGCACATTATTTGTACCTCAGCCCTATAATCCTGCATTCTCGTCACGGTCCCACCGAGACTAGTTTGGGGTCAAAGGGGGTAGTATGGGCAAGACACTAGAATTATACCGAATGTAATAGCAAGGAGCTAGATAGATAGAGGCGACAGTGACGACGAACAGCTATTAAATACGTGCAGTAGTAGAGAGGCAGTGGCTATAGATACGGTCGGGGAGAACACGATAATAATGAGCCACAACTTAAGATTCGGTGTTTTGTAATCGTAAAGATGTTCACCGGTTTATGGAATTCTCGCCGAAAGACGCACACCAACCGAGAAATCCGCGATAGTGGAACACTCGCCGAACGATGTAAAGTTTCGAAGGACAGTTCACAGTATTGATAGCCTACCTGATAGCCGACTGTGTTTGTGGCGACTGTCTAGGTACCATGTTAGACAATTCTAGATTAACTCCTTACGGAACCTAGCTCACTTTCATTCAACTAAAGCCATCACAGGCCAGAAAAAGTAACCTTTTAAACATATTTGATGTCGACTGCGACTCTCGAAAGCACGGTTAAAAAGGTGCTTATTCATGTCACGAAAATGACCTTTTTTTATGTTCGAAGCCAGTCAGTAATTTTGCAAAAGTGTGTACATTCGAGTATATGACACCTAACTCACTTCATTCAAACTTATTAAGCACCTCTCATCTTCCGTAAGAGGTACATAATGGAAGAGAAAAAAAAAATGAGAGGGCTTTCTTAACCAGATAAATAACGAACTCATATTATTCTGATTCCTATATAATGTTCGACCCTGCGGTAAATGAACCCGTTAAGAACATGTGTTGCTGCTGCTGCAGAAACAACCTAACAACACTCCCTTCTATGTGTATTCATGTCCTAATCTTACACCGGTACTTTACATTTCGAGGGAATTAGATGTCGGAAGGCAGAGAGCTGTGTACGAAGCGAAGGAAGCCATTTTCGGGATTTTAAATTTGTATTTTTTTCAAGATTAGCTGACCTTAGTTTTATCTGTAACACAGAACACAGACAACATGCCAAAGCATGCGACGAGGACAAGGGAATCACTCATCTCAAATGGACCAAACATTTAGCCACGATGATAGCCGCATTAATATTATTCTTGTGCACTTCAAATCTACACCAGGGGAAGGACGGAGACCTCAAGTCAAATAGCCTTGCTGGTTATGTCACCACTGATGTTAGTAGACATCAATATCATCACATAGCTGTTGTTTAGACATGTTTACACATAAAAGGCACTACATTTTCTCAAAACTGTACATGATTTACAGATAAATAAATGTCCTCTCTGAAAATACACCAGCCGGGCATACGGCGGGCGTCGGGGCAAGTTTGCCGCTGGTGGCCGCGTTCGCCGCTTAAATGCCCACGTAGGCCCGCCGGTGCGTGGTTAGATGGGTAGGGCTTTGGAGGTGTAAGCAGTGCAAAAGGCACCTGAACTTTCGACTGTACAGGGCTTTAGTCGACGTGCCTTAGCTCGGGCCGCTACTAAAAAGCGCCTGAAGACGGGTAAGGCGCTCTTTTCTGGCACCTTACTCTATGGAACTTTTGCAGCATCTCCCCCCTGGTAGGTGACTAATGTGTCTCCTAACCACTTGCTACGTACTTAATGCCGACTCTAGCTGTGACTGTGTTTCCTGGTTTAGAGCCTTCGCCACATCAACCCTCACCCAGGTCTTCTCTATGTGCAGCGAAGCACGGAAAATATAGCACCTGGAATATCAATTGTTCGCCAGAACAAACTCTATTTTTTATAATCGTCGTAGTTTCTCTTTGAGGCTGACATATTCATGGTGATGGTGTATATTAAAATACCTTATTAATTGGAGTCCTTTTGTTGTCTTTCCTCATAATAAGTAGTGCTAACATCATGGTTTTAAGTGTAAGCGTTACTTGACGAGCAATAATACTCTTGAGTCAGAGACAGCTAGGATTTAACAAGAGAGGGAGGGGCGGAGCCGAGAGAGAGGGAGGAGCAGACGTTTAGTATACCACACAGTCACAAACCGTTTAGCTTGACATTTATCTTATTAGCCAATCCAAAACAAGTTGCATAACCACGGGTGACATTACCCCATCCTTGCTCAGTTGGTAACTGCATGTATGTCGTTCTACCGAGTCATTTTTGTCCTACACAAATCGGGAGAAACTCGCCGACAGTAATGGTTAGGTTGGATGCCGGTCATTTCGCTCACATGCCATTTCGCGCACACCATAGTCATTTCGCCCCAACACTATGGAGTCTATAGGAGCTAGGAGGTTAGCGTCTTATATGTGTTTAGTGTGACGAGAAGGAACCCCCCCCCCCCCCCCGCTAGGAGGTAGGTTGAGATTTGTTTATGTTAGGTTTAGGGTAGGTTTAGATTTGGGATAGTTTAGGTTAGATTGAGGTTAGGTTAGGTGTAGATTAGAGTTGGTTAGGTTCGGATAGGTTAGATTTGGTTAGGTTAGGTTAGCTTAGGTCTAGCGTTAGACATATCGGTGGGTACAAGCCCCATGCTAGGGTAGGTTAATTTTGGACTATGGTTAGGTTTATTTTAGTTAGGCAATTTTCGTCATTTCGCCACAAAGACATTTCGTAATATTGTAAGTCAATTCGCCCACATTAAGAGTCAATTCGCCCACTCTAAAGTCAGCGCCCCCAACCTCGACCACTGTCACAGCGGAGTTCATGTAACATATTCTTCAGGTCTGGCAGAAATGAAGAACCAAACCGCAGTAACCTTGGGCGAATGACGGTAGAATTCGAGTGTTTGCCCATACTCTCCAGCTTCCCCCAGAACAAGTTTAGGGGCCCTGGTGGGGAATGGGGGGTTTTCGGAGTGGGGAAACACAATATGCGTCACGGAAACAAGTAATTAAAAGAGAAGAGTAGTGCTAAGGGGGGGAGGGGTTAAAATTTCCGAAGACTCTAGGTAATTTCCTTATATCTAGAGAAAATTGCCGTAACCAAAATAAACCTAACCTAACCAAAAGTTAATACCTAACATTAGACAGGGGGCTTGACCCACCGATTAGACTAACCTAACCAAACTAACCGAAGCTAGTCCTAACTAAAATAAAAATCTATAAGACTAGCTAAAACTATTAGATTTGGTGTAGGTAGGTAGGATTAGATTTTGGTTAAAGTTAGATAGGATAGATTGGTTGTAGGTTAGTTAGAGATGGTTAGGTTAGGTTCTCACGGTGGGTCAAGCCACCTGCTAGGGATAGGTTAATTTGGTTTAATTCCATTTGGGTTAATGGAATCTCTGTAACACAGATAACGTATATAGGACGTCCAATTCAATGAGGAAAGGGCTAATTATCTGTTAGTGAGCTTGACCGTTATTTGTGTTGGTAAAATTCTGTATTCCCCTGTGCCTTGATGGGTCTACTCTGCGCACTGGGGAACCAGAGAGTCAGCCAGGAGCCTGAGCGCGCGAGAAACACAAAGGGGACTCTGCCATGAGGTGAACCAGAGAGTCGGGGAGCCTATGACGGGGAAGAAACAAAGAGGGTTACTCTGTCCATTGGGGAACACAGAGAGTCGCCGGGAGTCCTTGAGGGAGAAACAGGGGTTACTCTGCCCTGCGGGGAACCAGGAGAGTCCGCTTGGGAGCCTTGGACGAGAGAAACAAAGGGTGTATACCTCTGACTTGGAACCAAGAGAGTCGCTGGCGCCTGACGGAGAGGCAAAGGGTTACCTCTGACCTTGGGGACCCAAGACGAGGCGCTGGAGCGTGGACGGGAGAAAACAAAGGGTTACTCTGACCCTTGGAACCAGAGAAGAGAGTCGCTGGGGGAGCCTTGACGGGAGAAACAAGGGTTCTCTGCCCTTGGGGAAACCAGAGAGTATCGCGGGATCACATGACGGGAGAAACAAAGGGTTACTCTGCCTGGGGAACCAGAGGGAGTCGCTGGGAGCCATTGAACCAGAGGAGAAACAAAGGGTTACTCTGCCCTGGGGGAACCAGAGCGCCGGGAGCCTGTGACGGAGAAATGACAACAAACAATAGGGTTACTTGCCGTGGGGAAACTCAGAGAGTTCGCTGGGAGCCTTGACGGGGAAACAAAGGGGTTACTCTGCACTTGGGAACCAGGAGTCGCTGGGAGCTTTGACGGGAGAAACAAAGGGTTACTTGCCCTTGGGAACCAGAGAGTCTGCCGGGAGACTGACGGGAGAAAACAAAGGGTTACTCTGCCCTTGGGGAACAAGAGAGTCGCCGGGAGCCTTGACGGGAGAAAACAAATTGGGTTACTCTGCCCTTGGGGAACCAGAGAGTCGCCCGGGAGCCTTGAAGGGAGAAACAAAGGGGTTACTCGCCTTGGGGAATCGAAGAGGAGCGCCGGGCACAGCCGAGAAGCAAAACCCAGAGAAGAAACCAAAGGGTTACTCTGCCACTTGGGGAACCAGAGTGAGTCGGGGAGCCTCTGACGGAGAAACAAAGGGTTACTTTTGACCTTGGGGAACAAGAGAGTCGCCGGGAAACCTTGACGGGAGAAAAAAAAAGGGGTACTCTTGCCTTGGGGAACCAGGAGTCGCGGGAGCCGTGAGGGAGGAAGAGAAACAAAAGGGTTACTTGCCCTTGCGGGAACCAGAGAGTCGCTGGGAGCCTGGACGGGAGGAACACAAAGGGTGACTTTGCCCTTGGGAACCAGATGTGAGTCGCCGGGAGCCTTGACGGGGAAACAAAGGGTTACTCTGCCCTTGGGGAACCAGAGAGTCGCCGGGAGGCTTGACGGGAGAAAACAATAGGGTACTTGCCCGTGGAGGAACGCAGAGAGTCGCCGGGAGCCTTGACGGGAGAGAACAAAGGGTACTCGTGCGCCTGGGGAACAGAGAGTCGCTGGGAGCCTTTGACGGGAGAAACAAAGGTGTAATTACGCCCTTGGAGGAACCCAGAGAGTCGCGGGGCGCCTTGAACGGGAGAAACAAAGGGTTACTCTGCCCTCGTGGGAACCAGAGACGTCGCGGGAGCCTGGACGGGGAAGGAAACAAAGGGTACTCTGCACCTTGGGGAACCAGAGGTCGCTGGGAGCCTGGGACGAGGAGAAACAAAGGTTATCTGCCCTTGGGGAAACCAGAGAGTCGCTGGGAGCCTTGACGGGAGAGAAGAAACAAAGGGTTACTCTGCCCTTGGGGAACCAGAGAGTCTCCGAGCGCTAACGGGAAGAAACAAAGGGTTACTCTGCCCTTGGGGAACGCAGAGAGTCGCTGGGAGCCTTGACGGGAGAAAACAAAGGGTTTAGCACTGCCCTTGGGGAACCAGAGAGTCGCGAGGAGCCTTGACGGAGTAAAAGAAACAAAGGTTACTCTGCCCTTGGGCAACCAGAGAGTCGCTGGGAGCCTTGACGGGATGAAACAAGGGTTACTCTGCCCTTGGGGAACCATGAGAGTCGGCCGGGAGGCTTGACGAGAGAAACAAAGGGTATCTGCCCCTTGGGGAACCAGAGAGGTCGCTGGGAACCTGACGGGAGAAACAATGGGTACTCTGCCCTTGGGGAAGGGAACCAGAGAGTCGCTGGGAGCCTTGCACGGGGAAACAAAGGGTTTACTCTGTCCGCTTGGGGAAAACGAAGAGTCGCTGGGCGCCTTGACGGGAGAAACAAAGGTTGACTCTGCCTTGGGGAACCAGAGAGCGCTGGGAGCCTTGACGGGGAGAAAAAAGGGTTACTCTGTAGCCTTGGGGCAACCCAGAGAGTCGCTGGCTGGGAGCCTTGGACGGGAGAGGAGAAACAAAGGGTACTCGCCCTTGGGGAACCAGAGGGTCGCTGGGGAGCCTTGACGGGAGAACAAAGGGTTACTCTGCCCTTGGGGACACCCCAGAGAGTTGCCGGGAGCCTTAACGGGAGAAACAAAGGGTTACTCTGCCCTTAGGGGAAACCAGAGAGGTCCTGGGAGCCTGACGGGAGAAGAGCCAAAGGGTACTTGCCCTTGGGGCAACCCAGAGAGGAGTCGCTGCGGAGCCTTGACGTGAAGAAAACAAAGGTACCCCCTGTGCCATGGCGGAACTAGAGAGGTGCGACTGGGAGCCTGACGGGAGAAAACCAGAGGTTACGCTGCCCTTGGGGAACCAGAGAGTCGCTGGGAGCGCATGAGAGGAGAAACAAAGGGGTTAGCTCTGCCCTGGGGAACCAGAGAGAGTCGCTGGGAGCCTTGACGAGGTGAGAAAGACAAAAGGGTTTGACTCATGCCCTTGGGGAAACCAGTAGAGTCGCCGGGAGCCTTGGACGGAGAGAAACAAAGGGGTGATGCCGCCGTTCATTGACTTTCCCTTCGATTAGTTGGAACCGGGAGCAGTTAGTATGGCGAGGAGAATAATAAATTCTCGAGGTAAACGTCTCTAGGAGTCTGCAGATAGAAGCTTGTTTCTGTGAGAGAAGTATTATTTCCCCACCATAAATAGATGTCCAGCTACTCGGAGGGGACTCCCGTCAGGCAATCCTTTGCACGATGTACCAAGAGCGTAGATGGGTATCGAGCGACGAAGGGTAGCCTACGGACACGAAGAGTTCGACTGTGAACACCACAGACACGGGAATCCACGACCTTCATCCAAACAACATCCCACTCTTGGGTACCAGCCTTTGCGTTACTGACCCGTGCAAGGCAGAGAATGCTCCGGGCTAACTCTCATGGTCTCGCCAAGTGCAGGCATGTCAGTGCAGTCATCGCACTTCTAACATCTATATGACTGCATAACTAGTAACTATTGATACGAACTATTATCACACAGATGCTAAGAAGGTAATATAACTTCCATACAGGATATTTTCATGTGAGCTCACATCAAAATAAACTGTATTATTTTTAGGACGTCGAATAAAAACGATGATAATGATGACACGGGGGAGGGGCAAGATACTACGTTATGTGCACTTCCGTATGGGATGCAGTCAGTTCATACCAAGTGTTTCGTAGTCTAAATGAAACCATAGGCAGGTTATTCGTACACATCAGTCAGTTTGGACTTGATTGATCGGGGAAGTTACGAAAATGACAACCAGGTATGTACGAAACGCACCTGCTAACCACTTCTGTATAGGCAATTTACTGTTTGATCGAACACTATATAGCCACTAAAGATTGTCTCAGATGCATATAAATGTACAAGACCATTACATTAAAATAGTAAAATATAACACTTCTAGACTTCCAAAAATGCCTTCTGGTACTATCCGTAGACGACACAACACTTTAGTCGACCACGGTGCACAATGTCCCAGGCGCGTAGAGTGTATACGAATTTCACTACATACAGACGTGTGTGTGTGTGCCACTGAGAGGCCATGTGCACAGTAGTTTAGTTTACATAATGTACCTGTCATGAGTGGCAGATACAAGGCTGAGGTAGTGATTGTCTGAACACAGTAGTAGAATATAGGCGACATTGAGTGCAGTGGCGAACTGTATGGTTATTGACGGTAGAATAAAAAAGTTAAAATGTCTATCTCTCGATCTGGTAACAAGAATAAATATATGCAATTATATCACACAGTTAAAAAGCCATTAACCTTCACGCCCAGACCTTTCCTTGTCTAATGAGAAAATGTCGTTGTTAGCATAAAATTACGAAAAGTCACTGAAATGTATGAAGAACAAAAAGATCCAAAAATTTTTGGGCTAGAGATGAGATATAGGTTGGATTTCATATGGGTAAGATTGTGTAGGCATTATAAAATCAAATCAATCATGTCAAGCCCACCTGGGACCACATAAGTTCCCATAAGACCCACAAGGTCCCATAGTTAAAGCCCACCTGGGTAACCCGACATATTTCCAATAAGCCCACGTAAGGTCGCCAATTGTTAAGCCCCACTGGGACCACACATAGGTTCCCATAAGCCCACATAGGTCCCATTGGTTGAACCGAACCTAGGATCCACATTCGTTCCCATAAGCCCACTGGGACCACATAGTTCCCATAAGCCCACCTGGGACCCACATAGTCCCATAAGCCCACCTGGGACCCACAGAGGGTACCACATGTTAAGACCAGCCTGGACCCACTATTCGATAAGCCCACCTGGGACCCCACATAGTTCCCATAAAACCCACCTGGGACCCACATAGTTACCCATAAGCCCACCCTGGACCCACAGGGTACCCAATAAGCACACCTGGACCCAGCATAGTTCCAATTAAGCCACGTGGGAACACATAGTTCCCATAAGACCACCTGGGGACCCAACATAGGTCCAATGTTAAGCCCACCTGGGACCCACATAGGACAGCCCCACATGCGGCGCACACGGTGCGCGTGGACAAAGCTATATGGGCCCCATGTGAGATGCCCACATAGGGCACATATAGTAGCCCACATGGGACCCACATGGGTCCCATGTTCCTGTGCTGGCTGGGACTATTGGTATTTGTTAAATGTCCTTATAATTTTTTTAGTTTTCACACAACGATGAAATTCGTTTATTAATATTAGAGTATGCCTATTATGATATACATTGGATACTAAAATTTTCATTGAAGTACAGCATCAGCTGATAAACAAAACAATAAAAATGCCTAACTGATTACTTTAAAGGACCTTGTCCTCATTTCTCAGAGACGACACTATGGCCACCTGGCGAGAAGTGAGGTGAACTGCAAACAGTGATACCTCGAATTAATAACATTAGGAAGCACATACGTATTTATGGCCTAGTCAAGGTGGAAAAGTGTGTGCAGGGCCGGATTTAGACCTTGGGGGGCCCGGGGCACTTCAGGTTCGGGGGCCCCTCAACATATAAATTAAATTACATGACAAATATCAAATGAACTAAAATTAATAATAAACCGTATTTTTCGAGAAAAAAAACAATGTTAGGTTCCCAAGAAGACGTCTGATTTTAATTTTCTCAATTTTATTGACTAAGAATAACTTTGACTACAATTTTGAGTTTGTAATATAGGCCATATAGTGATATAAATTACTGGTGATCACTGATCAGATAAGGTATAAAGTGTTGTGGTGCCTTTATTTCTTTAAATTCCAATGATCTGAAACTGGAGAAATGCCAGTGGTCGCTGGCAGTTTTAACTCAAAGGTTGGTCTACTGTGTTTTGGCTCCGCGACTAATATTTTTCATAAATTAATTTCGCGATAAACATTGATGCACCGCATCTGAATACCAAAAAATATAGTTCTTCTGTTGTTCTACTAATTATATGGATGACATGCATTACGATGGAACGTTCTATAATAGCAATTTAATGCAAATTACTCGCCTCGAGTAGCAAAGCTTAATATATTTTTTACATGTATATTGTGGCATGTAAAATTTGGGCGATGTACATACTGTTTTCTAAGACAGTACTGCTGCGTCTGGCAAACGCTTGTCAAAATACAATAAGCAATGCCTTGGAAAAACGAAGAATAAATTAAGAATGCCAAAATCGGCTTGTTGCTGCGACAATGTAGAGGCGTTTTCTGCGGGGATCCTGATTGCAACCGAAAGCAACCGAAAATTTTTCGGTTGCTCAAATTTCGATCCCTGTTCAACCATCCAGGGAAGATGATTGGCCCGACCCGCAAACATTTGTTGTTGTTGTTGTGACCGTTTGCAACCGAAAAATTTCCGGTTGCAACCAAAAATCCCCCGCAGAAAACGCCTTAGGTTATAATTGTGGAGGCGACACGCCGCGGCGGGGAGTGGTGCGTGGGGAGATTGTGGCGGGGAGATTGAATCAAAACATTGCCACTTCACGTGTCGACTCATTGCACTTCCAGGCTTTCTATCTGATTGATACACAATAATAACAGGAAAATATGACTGCCTAGGTATAGATAACTTCTAAGCATACGTTATTGACTATATAATATCATAGAGTAGCATTTACCTCGCCTCCTCAACTATAACCTGCATGGTTATTTGGTTATACAGATTGAAGTTCCCAAACTCGGCATCCCAAGACTCGGCAACACCCAAAACTCGGCTATGGTTCCGGATTTTCCAAAACACGGCAGAACACCCAAAACCCGGCGCGTAGTTGCCGGGTCGGCCGCTAGGTGCCACCACACTAGGCCGCTTGGTTTCTCCCGCCGATTTGTTTGTTGTTATTGTTCAGTGGTGTTGTGACTGTAGAGTTGTGTACACTGTTATTTTGTGTACTTCTACAGGTCTGTTATTGGTATTATGGCTCCCAAACGTCCAGGAACACCTACTGGTGGAAGTGAAAAGAAAAGGAAGAACAATGTGTTAACTATTTCTGAGAAAATTGACCTTCTGAAGAAGTTGATGTGATTTTCATGCTTTTTTTCCCCTTAATATATCTATGTTCTAAAACTCTGAAAATTCCATTACTCGGCTCGGCGCTGGTCCCGAGGTTGCCGAGTTTGGGAACTTCAACCTGTATACAATGTTTTACAGAATCAGGCTTCTATACAATATACATATAGAAGAAAATCGTTCTTAATATTATGCTTTAGTGTTTTAAGTGCAGTGGAATAAGCCCATATTTTGTTTTCCAGTAGACCAACTTATTATAAAAAAAGTGAGTTAAAACTGCCAGCGACCCCTGGCATTTTGGGTTCCAGTTCTCTCGAATTCGACCTATGCACATTACTGCTAAGTATTTCTTTTTTTATTGTATTCACACTAAATAACAGCCAAGGCAAATAATAAAGTTTAGTTTTCCCTGTTGCTATTCACAATCACAACAAAAGTTTAAAATTAATCATACTCAATAAAAATGCATAACTATATATGTACATATATATGTATGTAAATCAAAAAGAGGTTCCTGGCAAATACACGGTGTACACTATTCATATAAGGGTAATAGGTGTCACATAGGGTAAGGCTTCTAGAAGGTAGGCAGGTAGGCAGGTCACACGGGAACTCTGTAGTGTAGTGGTTAGCACGCTCGGCTTACAACCGAGAAGTCCCGGGTTCGATCCCCTGGCGGAGCGAAAGATAGATGGGTGGTCTTTCTTAAATCCTAGCCCTTCCACCAGCAGTGAATGGTACGGGCCAGCGGGGTTTGTAACCCCCCCCCCCCCGGGGTGGTGGCTTCGGCCAACACTAATATGCAGCAGCGGTAGATCACTATGGCTCTGAGGCATTATCCTCTAAACAAAACAAACAAACAAACAAGAGAAACACGTGGAATGCGAGGTAACGTGAGTGAGAGCTACGGCGACAAGGAAACTGACGGTATAACGGTCATACTTTGCTTGTGGTCGTTTTAAATCTGCTGAATATTCTCTCTCTCTCTCTTTACTTTCTTGACTTTTATCATTTAAAGCAAAACAATATATAACAAACTTGTAGTGGCAAAAATATATAAACAAAATAACACTGGGGAACAATTGAAGAAAAAAAATTGTTGAGTTAGATTTTTGAGCTATTAGACTAAATGGGCATGCTGATTCCCAATCTGTATCAGTTTTTTTAGCACGAAGTTTTTCCCCACAGCTTACCCTCCAGAAAGCAAAATTCCACTTGTAGCTGTAGAAAAACCTTGCCAGCTGATTACGATTTGACTCATCGGGGAGCTATGTGGCAACTTGTTTGTGCAGTTACAATTGAGACAGTGCGGTGAGAGGTGTGTGCAGCTCCCAATGGTCAGTACTATCAATATCTGCAAACAGAAAGCTAGGATAGTGGGAATTAGGAGAATTTGTTATGGCTTTTCTTTTAAACCCTTTGTAACAACATACCATTGTAACTTCTATTTCGTTTTATGCGGGTTTTTTTTGTTTTCAAAGCTTGAAAACTATTCCAGCTTAGTGTTTATTTACATAGGTATTTTATTTCTTTTGTTTCAGATCATGTCTGCCCCTGCTACGTCTCGTCGAAATGCCTAAACAACCCTGACTCCTTCTGGCTATATATGTGGTAGTTTCACCATTCCAAGTCAGGGGCAAGCATCAGCGTATTAAATCTGATACTGTCTTCACTAATACTGGAGCTCCCAAGGGTGTGTTCTTTCGCCTTTACTTTTCACTCGTACACAAATAATGCAAAAGCAACTATCCTAGCGTCCCATAGTCAAATATGCAGACGATACTGCAATTATAGGTAAAATTAAGAATGATAACTTGAGAGAATTTTTAATCAAGTCAATAACTTTGTAAATTGGTGTAATGAAAATTTCGTAACCCTTAATGAAAAGAAAAACAAAGAAATGATAATAGATTTTAGAGTAAAAAAAAATTATGTGCCTGACCCTATTGTTTTTAGCCAATGAACAAGTTGAAAGAGTGAATGAATACAAGTACTTAGCATAATCATTGATGACAAAATTAACAGGCTCTCCAAGTACACAACAGATGTACAAGAAATGTCAGCAACGTATCCATTTTCTAAGGATATTGGGAAACATCCGAGTAGATAAAGTAAAAATTGTCTCTATTCTATAATTCCGTAGTAGAACCATCTTGTGTTTCTCAATGACATTATGGTATGGAAGAATAACATGTAAAGACAAAAATAAAATGAAGAAAATTGTAAAGGGGACCGCGGGTAGACTCCAAACAAAAAACTGTACCACTAGATGAATTATACAATAGCAGGGTAATGAAGCAGGTGATAAGATCATGAATGATGTAAATCACCCACTGAACTGTCAATACACTTTTCTTAGATCGGGCAGGAGATTAGCACTCCCTAGGCAACACACAAGTAGATTTAAAATTTTTTTTATTCCAAAGAGTATAAAACTGTACAACTATATAGCATCCCAGTAACTTAGGTCTGTAAATAGTTATATCAGTTTTGGTGCGTGCATATAGGTGGTGACAGGTATCTGGTATTAGGAATGATACTCTGAAATAGTAGATTAATATACTTAAATTTTGTATTGTAAAATTGTTATTTTCCTTTACGGGTGAGCTTTATGCCAAAACGAATTTCATGTTGTATGTATTCAATGTGACAATAAAGTTATCTTATCTTATCTTATTTGTCAAACAAGCATATTTCGCATATTTTAAAGTGAAATCGGTGATCAAGACAAGCTATGGGCCCCTCACAAAGCGTGCAAGCAGTTGTGTCGAGAGATTACGGATGTGGACCAAAGGAACACGTAAAAAATTTGACTTTTGGTATCCCCATGGTTTGGCGAGAGAAAAAAGATCATTCCACAGACTGTTACTTTTGTTTAGTGAAAACATCAGGATTTAACAAGAAAAATAAAAGTAAAATAGAATATCCTAATTACCGTCAGCTATAAGACCAATGCCTCATTCAGCTGAAATTCCAGTGCCAGTTTTCGAACAACTACCTCCTCTAGAAGATCTGAGTGATGTTGAAGAACGCAGTGACAGCAATGATGCAGATTTTGACATTCACGAGGATTCAGTTCGAAGGGGATTTGATCAGCCGATTTGAATGATTTAGCACGTGATTTGGGCCTATCCAAAAAAGTTTTCAGAAATACTAGCATCAAGACTGAACGAGAAAAACATACTTGAACAAGGATTGAAGGTATCATACTTCGAACCAGAAAAGTACATTTCTGCAGTACTTTCGAAGTGCCAGCAGTTTGTGTTTTGCCAAAACATTCCTGGTTACTGAAGGAATTAGGGCTTCAATCTACAACCCAAAATGAATGGCGATTGTTTATGATAGCTCAAAGGGGGAGCTTGAAGTGTGTCCTTCTACACAATGGCAATTTGTTTGGCGCAGTCCCTATTGGGCATTCGGTTTGTCTTCGTGAAGAATATGGAGATGTAAAGAGAGTCATTGAGTTATTGCAATATGACAAACACAATTGGATCATCTGTGTTGCCCTTTAAAAAATGGTGTCCTTCCTTCTTGGTCAACAATGTGGATACACAAAGTATCCCTGTTTTCTCTGTATGTGGGATAGCAGAGCTCGAGAGAAGCATTGGGTTCAGACGAATTGGCCTCCGAGATCTGATCTTAAACCTGGAGACCCAAACATTGTACATGAGCCACTTGTTGGACAGGAAGAAAATAATATTCCCACCCTGCCCCAAAAAACTAGGTCTCATGAAACAATTTGTAAAAGCATTGTCAACTGATGGCGACTGTTTGAAGTACATCATTGGCATTCTGGACTGTCAATTTGAAAAAATCAAGGCCGGTGTGTTTGATGGTCCACAAATTCGACAGCTCATCAAAGATGAACATTTCAACGGTACTATGTCAGACCTTGAAAAAGAATGCTTGGCTATCATTCAAAGGACGTCGTCAAGAACTTTCTTGGAAATACACGTGCAAGTAATTACACAGAAATTGTTCAGAAACTATTGGAGAGTTTAAAAGCACTTGGTTGCAACATGGGGTTTTAAAAGTACATTTTTTGCATAGCCTCTTGCCAACTTTCCGGAAAATCTTGGTGCTGCTAGCGACGAGCAAGGTGAACGATTTCACCAAGATTTGAAGGTTATGGAAGACGTTACCAGGGTAGATGGATGTGCATATGAGGGCTGACTATTGTTGGAGCATCAAACGCGATAGTCCTCAAGTTGAACACTCCAGACAAAGCTACAAAGTAAATTTTTACCTTAAACTGCACACAATTATAGCCTTACCCTTTCTAAAAACATGATAATGTTAAATAAACATTCTATTCATGCCTATTTCTTTCATTTTTCATTGTATGTTAACATTTGAAAATTTTTTATAAAATAAGCACTGTTACTGTTATGTACAGTATTTTTCATATTTTTTAAGAAAACGAAATCCTACAGTTCAAAAACTTGACGTGATAGAGAAAACTGAGATCAGTTTTGGATTCACACCCAAAAATTACTTAAAAACAAGTGTCAGACCTAACTCAACAAAAATTTGTTCCCCAGTGTAATCATACTAATGAGAAAAATGTTTTGTTAATTCTGTCATTACTAATATTACTTTCTGGAGGAAGAGGAGGAGGAAGTGCCAATGAAGAAGAGGAGGAGGAGGAGGAAGAGTAATAATGATAATAATATTGTATTTCTCTTCTAAGTTCTAATTAATTACCATGGTGATGCATGTTTGAACCTATTATCACCTCTCTCTCTCTCTCTCTTCTTTTTTCCCTTTTGTAATCTGTGAAATAAAAATTGAACACAATTATTCATGAAGTGGCTTTATTGATATTCTTAACAACACCTCACAAGTGACGTTGTATATGCCTGGCAAGCCCCTCACCCACCACCACAAGCACAACCCACACACAGCCACTCCCTCCTCACAGGTGTGTCTGGATATGCCTGGCAACACGCCCCTTGGTGGGAAAAAACACTTGCCGCAAATATCACACTTGTATTCCTCTCACCAGTGTGGATGAGCATGTGTCTGTTAAGACTGCCCTTGTGGGCAAATGTTTTCCTACACTCCTGACACTCAAAGTTTCTCTCACCAGTGTGGGTGAGCATGTGGTGTGTTAAGACTGCTCTTGCGGGTAAATTTTTTTCCTACACTCCTGGGACTCAAAGTTTCTCACCAGTGTGGGTGAGCATGTGGCTGTTAAGAGTGCTCTTCTGGGTAAATGTTTTCCTACACCCTGACACCCAAAGTTTCTCTCACCAGTGTGGGTGAGCATATGTCTGTTAAGATCAGTTTCTTGGGTAAATGTTTTTCCCACACTCCTGACATTCAAAGTTTTTTTCACCAGTGTGGGTGAAGCATATGTCTGTTAAGATCAGTCTTCTGGGTAAATGTTTTCCTACACTCCTGACACTCAAAGTTTCTCTCACCAGTGGGGGTGAGATATGTCTGTTAAGATCAGCTTCTGGGTAATGTTTTCCTACACTCCTGACACTCAAAATTTCTTTCACCAGTGTGGGTGGCATGTGTGTGTAAGAATGCTCTTGCGGGCAAATGTTTTAGCACACTCCTGACACTCAAAGTTTCTCTCACCAGGTGGGTGAGCATGTGTGTGTTAAGACTGCCCTTCTGGGTAAATGTTTTCTACACTCCTGGCACTCAAAGTTTCTCTCGCCAGTGTGGGTGACCATGGGTTCCCAAAAGCACCCTTACGAGTGAACACTTTGCCACAGTGGTCACACCTCAGCCCTGTCTTTCGTGTATGGGTGAGGATTTTGTGCAGTAATGCCAGCCTTGCTGGAGACACTTTGCCACAGTGGTCACAAGTGTAGGTCCTCACGCCCTCCATTGCAGCACTACTTCTGCCAGCACCCCTGTCGTGGGAGGCGTCAGCTGGTCCTGCAGGAACCCCGGTGGAGGCCCCGGGGATGAAAACCCAAGCGTTCCCCAATACAAGGGAAGCCGGGAGGAGGGCCTGGCGTGGGCGCCGACCTGGACTCTTCACCACAGCACCTGTAACATTGGTAGCTGTCAGCACACAAGCAGGCAAGTGCTTTCCCTTTAAGGGTGCTTCCGCTTCACCCTCCAACTCCAGCCTCCAGAAATTTAATGCCAGTAAAAAATGATGGAAATTACAGGAGTTGAAGCAAAAAAGCAAGATAAATTTTATACACTATTTTACTTTCCTTCAATTATCTTAATATTGGTGTAGTCTTACTGTATTTTTTGTAAAGCTCATGATATGCAGCAATGTATCATGAACACGATGGGAGGCTTAGCTTAAATATATATCATCTGGTAGCTTGGTAATATCGGGTAGGAGTGCAACATTTCAATGCACTGAAAACCTGAAAATCCGCCTACTCTTGTGATACTCAGTCAGGACTTTATTTTTTACCCTATTGAGTTACGAATGGCGTTTTATTGTTTTAACATCACTGCCTGATGCACTGATACAAATAAAATAGGCCTATCTTGTGTAAGAGGTGAGTAAAGCAAAAGAAATATGAATATTGTTCTGAGGCAACGCAAGGGTTTTCGATAGCGACGAGGCAAGACGCCACCACCACGCCTAGCCCGCGTTGCTTCAGCCATCAGCGACGTCCTTACAAACTCGGGTAGGCAGCGAGCACCTCCCAGCCAGGAATCCTGGGGCCGGATGTTCAAACGTTCCTAACGGTCTCTAAGATCATCTTTGCACTTAGATTGATCTTGAAACGTTCGTAACGCGTTTAGAGGTACAGTAAACCCTCTCGTATTCGGACTTCGACATTATTCGGACCACCTCTCTCCTCCTTTTTTTTTTTTTTTTATTTATTTTTATTATTATTATTATTATTATTATTATTATTTTTTTTTTTTTTTTTTTTTTTTTTTTTTTAGGGGGAGGTAGGGTTTTGATGATGTGAGTGAGTGAGGCTAGAGGCCCAGGCAGCCAGGCAGAAGCATTTAGATCCATCATAAGCATATACTTTGTATACTGTAATCGTGGGTTTTTTTGTTGTGTCCAAATGTTTTATTGGCAGTGATCTGAGGCCATTGAGCCTTGGACCCAGATCCAGCAACGGAGGCGTTTTATCCAGCTACCCCCCCGCTCTCCCACCGCCTAGATAAAATACACAATAATAATTTAATCACAAAATACTTCCCTTACTATCGTATCCAGCAAGCCTCCCTCGTTAGGTAGTTAACAGGTAGGAAGGCCCTGACTGGCTTGGACGAGTAATGATGTCATCAAACTTGTCATCAGTCACCAGCCAATGACAAACTGTTTCTAAGAATTCTCGACCAATCACAAGTCAACAATACGTTTGACAGACCTTTAAAGGTTTATGTCACATGGACACTTTTTCCATTAGTGTTACGAGGTGGCTGCGGCAAGAATATTTCCCCGTCACTGGCTACCCCGCCACCTCAACACCTTTAAATATCCCTTATTTAAGGTGACACGAGGTACTACACTGACTTAAATAATGACGCGTGTATATAACAGCTCACCCCTAATCACTACGATTTTATAATAATAGTAACGACGTAAAAAACCCCGGGCCCCCCCTGCTGGCGAGCGACCTGCCCCGCCTGGCGCCCTGCCCACCTCCCGGACAACACGCTGTCATCCGCCTCACCTGTGCCTTCCTGAAGAAGACAGGTCAGCTACCACGCCGGATAGGGATCATAGGATATCACCAGGGATCGTAGGGCTCCCCAGGGGTCCTCACACCCCTACAGGGCAACACCAAGAAGGAGGAGGAAATCTCTGCCATCCTGATACTGCTGCCGGCTGCCGCTGCCCGACCTAGGACTGATAGTACGTTTCACTACTCCCGTACACTACTGTAGTGTGTATTTTTACTGTAGATTTATTATTTACATGATTTATCTGATGTTTATTGATATTTGCATGACTTAGAAGTTTTCTATATTTACCTTGAATATTTTTTTTTATTTTTATTTTTTTCCCTGCATTATTCGGATCCTTGCATTACTCGGACCACTCCTTGCCCCAAAGTCCAATACGAGAGGGTTTACTGTATTTTCAAACGATCTTTTCGAACATCCATTTGCCTTATTTGTTCGTTTTCCACCGTATTTGTTCATAGCGCTAAGGTTGCTGAAGACCACTCACACACTGTTCGTAGGGTCGCATGATGAAGGTTTTTCTAATACAGGAGAACCTAATTTAACCGGCATTCAAAACAACGGCAGCCTCAAAACAACGGCACTAATCGACCCAGGCTTTTTTTTTTTTTTTTTCTCACTGATAAAACTCTGGAACTCTCTTTCCCGTTTCTATTTTTCCACTTTTCTATGACTTAAATCTTTTCAAAAGAAGAGTAACAAGACACCTCCCGAACTAAATTGGCTCACCCCTTTTTTATTTTATTCTCTTACTGTCTTCTTTATAGGGACTGGCAACTAAGCGGGCTTTGTATTACCCATTTTTGTTGTGCCCTTGGCCAGTTCCTTGTCATGAAAAAAAAAAAAAAAAAAAAAAAAAAAAAAAAAAAAAGGGATTTTGGGCGATTCCATAAGAGTAACTCTCAAAACAACGGCAAAATGAGTTATCCGGCATGCGCTCCCCCCCCGAGGGTGCCGGATAAACGAGGTTCTCCTGTATACAAGCCATATAAAGTTATGTTATTAGTTGTTTATTTCATGTTGAGTTGTTTATGGTTGGTCAGGACGCTGTAGGGGGAATGTGAAGGGTGCAATGAATGGTATGCTGCCGAATGCCTATAGGTGACTGGAATGAGTGAAGTGCAAATAAAAAAGAAATGTGTCTTGTGATAGAAGTGTATAGAGAAGATGATATGGGAGATGAAGATGCGGGAAGTGGAGGAGGAGAATAGGAGACAAGGATGAGATGGAGAGAATGAGTCAAGTGAAGGATAGGGATGGCGGTGGCATAAAGTGAGATTGGAACGAACAAAGCTGGCACGCCCAAAGGGGTATGAAGAATGGATAGAGAAGCAGATGAAGTAAAATGAGGCTGGAATGGCAGATAAACTAGGTAACCTTGAGTGTTGGGCTAGGGAGGAAAGGACTAGTGCGTGGAATGCATGTACTGTAGGTGGGAAAAGTGAAATACATAAAGGTATAAGTGCAGTTTAGACCAAAAACAATACAACACAACCAATCGGTGTTTTAAGTATCCTGAACGTTCGTTCTTATTATAAGGACTATTTCTAACCCACAACAGCTGTTGGAAATGAAAAAATAACACATGGGGATCTGGGGGGGGGAACCCCCCCCCCCACTAAGGTTAATAGGTTACGTAATCAATGCCTGGGGTTTGATTAGTTAACTAGCAGGGTCTTGGGGGGCGTAGCCCCCCCAATTATGTTAGAAGAGTATTGGTCAGAAGGGAGTATTGCTTGAAACTGCAATATTTATCTAAAAGAGTATGTAGAGGATAAAGGAATGTGTGATTGGTGGGCAAGGATTTGAGAAGAGTAGGTACACTCTACCCAACTCAAGAGATGGTGTAGCGCCCCCTTATTTCTTGATGTTAACTTGAAGGGCTCCACAAAACCCGGCGATTACGCTGCCCACCCACAATAAGTGGGGGGAAAAAAAGAAAGATTTAGAGAATATGTGCGTTAACTGGGACTTAATAAACGACTCGTTTAAAAGGGGTTTTTGTATATTATCACATACACTAAACCCGTCATGCTCGCGGGGGGTTAGGGAACAGAGACACCCGCGATTAGCGTAAATCCCCCCGAGCATGACATTAGTTACCCTCCCACCCCGAAAATAGGTAATAGGGTACTGTTCATGTCTTCGATCCAATAGTTTAGGGCTTTTTCAGTCTTGAACAAGATTACATCTTTAATGTAATGCATACGTTTTGCAGCATGGGGTATAGAGGAGGCTAGGGAAGCACTAATTTCTTTTTCCTTCTTATAAATGTACCTCACCGTCGATTCATTTACCCCATAGTGGCGGCCACAGGCAGCGTAGGACATGCCACCCTTTATTTTCTTGATTAATTCACCCTTCTCATCTAAAGTCATCACTTTCATGTCTCTTTTGGTCCTTTCCCGCTTGATTGAGGCTCACCAGATTTACGTTTGTTGGCCATGTTGACGAGATATACAAAATTAATAGCACTGCACTGTACCGACGAGAACGGGTAAACACAAGCTGGATTTTGTTCTACTAAGGAGTAAGGTTTGCAGGTTCTGTGACAGAGAAGGGATGCGCATGAAGTCGGTGAGTTACCCAGGGAAGGGGATAGGTTATGTTAGTGACAAGATAGTTGAGTGCATGGCGGACCAAGGGAAAAAGCCCATCGTCTGCCTGAGCGCTGGGGGAAATGATGTTGAGTGTGTAAAAAGTGAGGAATTGCTACGGCGGTTCAAGGAAGCTGTAGGTAAAGTTAGGGACAGGGGTGGGTTCCCTGTGGTGTGTGGTGTCCTTCCAAGACGCTTTGTTGACGACTTGTGGTACTCCAGGGCTATTGCGGTGAATTGCCGGCTGGCACTTCATTGCAAAGCCAATGGTTGGGCCTTTGTCGACAGCTGGGACCTCTTTTTCGGGCATAACAGCCTCTACCGCAGGGACGGGGTGCACTTTTCGAGGAAAGGAGTTCAGATCTTGTCTGAATCCCTTGAAAGGGAGGTAGATGCACTGCAGGCTTTTTTAAGATAGAGAACCGGGGTTTAGACACGGGGGCTGGGGTAAAGGAAACTTGCGACACTAGGAGGAGTTTCAGAAGGCAGGGAACTAAAGTGATTCGTAAGAAGAGAGAGAGGAGGGGTTTAGTTAAAGATAAAGGGAAAATTGACAAAAAAAGAGGAGTTGCTTGAAGGTTTACTATACAAACTGTAGGAGTATTTTAAAAAAGATAGATTTCCTGAGAGGAATAAATAGTGTAGAGGATTTTGATATAATAGCATTAACAGAAACATGGTTGGATATGTCAGGAAAGGTATTCGATCCGGAAGTCGAGATAGCTGGGTATAAGTTATTTCACAAGGACAGAGTAGGCAGACGAGGAGGAGGAGTTGCGCTTTATGCAAGAGATGCATTGCAGTGTTGTGTTACAATGTTATAAAAACAGATGACAGTATAGGAAGGGGGGTTTTGGGGGGGAGAAAA
>JACEEZ010005744.1:15000-25000 GCA_016584305.1 Chionoecetes opilio | reverse complement strand
CTTACAATGAACACTCCTTTATACACCTTTATAATCCTTTTTTACACTCCTTTACAGTTAATACTCCTTTTTTACACTCCTTTACAGTTAATACCCCCTTTTTACACTCCTTTACAGTTAATACTCCTTTTTTACACTCCTTTACAGTTAATACTCCTTTTTTACACTCCTTTACAGTTAATACTCCTTTTTTACACTCCTTTACAGTTCATTCGCCTTTTTTACACTCCTTTACAGTTAATACTCCTTTTTTACACTCCTTTACAGTTAATACTCCTTTTTTACACTCCTTTACAGTTAATACTACTCTTGTACACTCCTTTACAGTTCATTCTCCTTTTTTACACTCCTTTACAGTTAATACTCCTTTTTTACACTCCTTTACAGTTAATACTCCTTTTTTACACTCCTTTACAGTTAATACTACTCTTGTACACTCCTGTTACGTACACACACAAAGACACACACACAAAACACAGGGACACACACACACACACACAGGTACCATACACACACACACCAAGGTACACACAAAACACACACACACACACCAAGGTACACACAAAACACACACACACCACACCAAGGTACACACAAAACACAAAACACACACACACACCAAGGTAACACACCACAAAACACACACACCACACACACACCAAGGTACACACAAAACACACACACACACACACCAAGGTCCCACACAAAACACGGCACACACACACCAAGGTACACACAAAACACACACACACACACACACCAAGGTACCACACAAAACACGCAACACACACACCAAGGTACAAAAACAAACACACACACAACACACACAACCAAGGTACACACAAACAACACACACAAAACACCAAGGTACACCACAAAAACACACACACCACACACAAGGTCCCACACAAAACACACACACAAAAACACACAAGGTACACAAAACACACACACACACACCAAGGTACACAAAAAAACCACACACACACCAAGGTACACACAAAACACACACACACACCAAGGTACACACAAAACACACACACACACACCAAGGTACACACACAAACACACACACACCAAGGTACACACAAAACACACACACACACACAAAGGTACACACAAAACACACACACACACACACACCAAGGTACACACAAAACACACACACACACACACCAAGGTATACACAAAACACACACACACACACCAAGGTACACACAAACACACACACACACAAACACACACACACACACACTCACCGTATAGTTATGCAGGTTCCGTACCACACAGGTGAGGTAGCCGGTGTGGTCCGTGCGTGCGTGCGTGTGTGCGTGCCTGGAGACGTTGAGGAAGGAGGGGCCGACCAGGGTGGAGTACTGGACGGACTGTCGCTTGTGTGCTGGCAGACCCCGGTTCGAACCTGGGGAAGAGAGAGAGAGAAGGTTAGGTTTAGGGAGTGAGGGAGGGATAGAGAGAGAGAGGTAGAGAGAGTGGTAGGGGGAGAGAGAGTGGTAGGGGGAGAGAGAGTGGTA
The DNA here is from genome assembly GCA_016584305.1 of Chionoecetes opilio. Lineage (NCBI taxonomy): Eukaryota > Metazoa > Arthropoda > Malacostraca > Decapoda > Majidae > Chionoecetes > Chionoecetes opilio. Next base: position 23,468 of record JACEEZ010005744.1, on the reverse strand, counting down.
GGGGGAGAGAGAGAAGTTAAGGGAGGGAGGGAGTGAGAGAGAGAGAGGTAGAGAGTGGTAGGGGGAGAGATATAGAAGTTAAGGGAGGGAGGGAGTGAGAGAGAAAAAAGAGAAAGAGAGAGAGAGGGAGTGGTAGAGAGAGAGAGAATGTAAGGGAATGAGGGAGGGAGGGTGCTGGGTTGCAATTTCTATTTTTTGTTCTTAGGTTCAGTCTAACTTGTGATTTTCAAAGTAAAACTGCTTTAAACTAGAAGTATGATATATTACTATGCGTGAAAATCCTATAGAGTTAGTCCCTCCCCCTACACTGAGGTGGCAACACTGGTCTCGCGTCTACACTGACCTATCATGAACGGTTTCTGAATTATAAACTTATATATTTACTATAACGCGTTCAGCTCACAACTTGTTTCTCACACAGCAACACTTACCATCAAAAGTTATTGTAAAAGGATGGATCTACAATTGTATCCCCGGCATTTCGAATTATCTATCGAAAAAAATATTTTCGGATTTCTGGGTGCTCAAAAATATTCCAAAATTGACGAAAATCAGGTTTTTGTTATGTTGCCGCAAAACTATGAGTCGTAAGAAAACTTATCGAAGTAACAAAGGTTTATCTTGACGTGTTCTACATGATGCAGTAATCGGCTTGTCAAAGCACGTCATGGTTGTCGAGAAAATTCATATTTTGTATAAATGTACGAATATGCTATTTTCTCGGTTATTTAGCAATCAATATTTTTTTGCTTTTCGCCAAATGATAGCCCTTGATCTACTTCATATTTACTTCTCTGTACATGTTGCACTTATCTGCCATAGGTTTTTAGTTATTGTGAAAAAAGTTATTTTCGAAAAAAATCAAGGCATTGATGCTTGATGCAATTGCAACCCTTGACATTGATCCCCTTGCAAAATTTGCAATATTTTTTGAAAAATAGATTTGCTTGAAAATGTGTTCCTATCAGTTTTCGGGCATGCTGAACACGAATCTGGAGTCAGTTTTCAGTTACAATGATTAGAAGTCCCTATTTCAGCCAATTCACAATGACATGATACTTCCACATATTCCTTAAAAATCACAAATTAGACAAAATCTACTACAAGACATAAAAAAGGATAGGCATTGCTATATTAATCATTACTTCAATACAATGATCAGTATTAGTATCTTCAGTATTAGTAATATTATTATTAATCCCTAGTTGGGATTAATGCACTCATGCGATTGTCAAAGTATTTATAAAAACCTAGGAATACTATATTAATCCTGTGGGACATCTAATGCCCTCCCATGACTCCTGTAGGATGCGTGAAGGAGCGAAGAGGCCCGTGAAGGACTCTGAAGGATTGTATTCAAAGCGAAGTATACTTAAAAAAATAGTTCTTCCTCCTCCCATTTCCTCTCCTCCCTTTCTTCTCCTCCTTGCTCCTCCTCCTCTCCTTCATTGTCCCACCTCCTTCCTTCTCCTCCCCCTCTCCCCTCCTTCCTCCTCCTCGTCCTTCCTTCCCCTCCCCCCCTTCCTCCTCCTCTTCCCTTCTTCCTCCTCCCTCTTCCGCCTTCTTCCTTCGCCTATCGTATTTATACGATAACTAAATATGATCATATATCAGATCACGCTGGGCAGCCGCGGCACGCACCGCATGGGAGAGGTCGGACTCCCACTAGTAAGGCTAAGGATAATTCAAACTTGCTCGAATTATGGAAAGTTATGAAGAAGTTTGTTTGTTTGTTGTAAAAAGTTTGAATTATACAGGTTCGATTTAGAGAGGGTTTACTGTAGATAGAGACATAAGCTGATGAAAAGGGGCAAGGAAAACATGATGATAACGAAAGGGATAAATAAGGGAAGGACGCGGGGAGAGAGGGAAGAGAGGGGAGAAGGGAAGGTAATGGAGGAGAGGAAAGAGAGAGGGGAAAAAAGGGGATAATGACGAGGCAAATTTTTTAATTTTTTTTTTTTTTTTGAAATTGGGGTTTTTTTTTGGGTTTAAAAAATTTTTAATTTTTAGAAAATTTTTTAAATTATTTTTAAAAAAAACCCAAAAAATTGGCCAAAAGAAAAAGGGGAAAAGGGTTGGGGGTTTTTTTTAAAAAAATTTTGGGTTTATACCGTTTATAATTTAAAATTTATGGGTTAAATTGGTGGGAAAAAAGAAAAAAAAATTTGGGGGGGCCCCCCCCCCTTCCCCCCCTTTTTTAAAACCCCCCCAAAATTTTTAGGGGGAAAAAAAATTTTTTCCCCTTTTATTTTTTTTTTTTGATTTTTTTTTTTCCCCTTGCCCCTCCTTTTTCCCCCCTTTATTCCCTTTCCCCCCCTTTTCCCTTTTTCCGTTTTTTCCTTTTTCCCCTTTTCCTTCCCCCCTTTTTTTTTTTTTTTTTTTTCCCCTTTTTTACACCCCCCCCCCCCTTTTTGGGGCCCCTTTTCCCCCTATTTTTTTTTTTCCCTTTTTTTTGGGTTTATTTTTTGTTTTTTTTTTTTTCTTTTTTAAAAAAGGGGGGAAAATTGGGGGGGGAAAATTTAAAATTTTGGGGGGGGGGGAAAAAAAAATTTTTTTTTTTGGGGGGGGGGGGGGGGGGGGGGTTTGGGGGAAAATTTAAATTTTTAAAAAAAAAGGGGGGAAAGGGGGAAAAAGGGGGAAAAAAAAAAAAAAAAAAAAAAAAAAAAAAAGGGGGGGGAAAAAAAAAAAAGGGGGGCAAAAAAAAGGGGGGGGGGGGAAACCCCCCGGGGAAGGTTTAAAGGGGAGGACTTTTTTTTTTTTTTATTTTTTTTAAAATTTTGATTTGTTTTTTAAATTTTTTCCCCCCCCTTTCCCCCCCCTTTTTCTCCCTTCTCTCTTTTTTTTTTCCTTTTCCCTTTTTCCTTTTTTTTCCCTTTTTCCCCCCTTTTCCCCCCTTTTGTCGTTTTTTACCCCTTTTTTTCCCCCCTTTTTTTCTTTTAATTTTTTTTTTTTTTTTTTTTTGCCGGGGGGAAAAGGGGGGGCCAAAAGATTGGGGAAAAAAATTTTAAAGGGGGGGAGGAGGGGGGGTTTTGGGGGGGGGGGGGTGGGGGGGTTTTGGGGGGGGAAAAAAAACAGGGGGGGGGGAAAGGGGGGGCCCCTTTTTTGGGGGGTTTTTGGGAAATTTTTTGGGGGTTTTTTTAAAAAATTTTTGGGGGGGGGGGGGGGTTAAAAAAAAAGAGGGGGTTTTGGGGAGGGGGGGTTTAGAGGGGGGGGAAAATAAAAGTTTGTTAGGAGAAAAAAAAGAAAAAAAAAAAAAAATATTTAGAAAAAAAAATTTTAAGAAAGATTTTTTGGTTTTTTTTTTTTTAAAATTTGGTCTTTTTTTTTTTTTTAAAGGGGAAAAATATTTCTTTTTCTTTTTTTTTTTTTTTTTTTCTTTTTCCCCCCCCCCCCAAAAAAATTTTCTTTTTTAAATTTTTTTAAAACCTTTTTAAATTTCCCCTTTTAGGAAAAAAAACTTTCCCCAAAAACCTCTTTTTCCCTTTTGGGCCTTTCCCCCCCTTTTTTCCCCCCCCAAAAATTTAAAAAAAACCTTTTTTTATTTTTTTTTTTTTTTTTTTCCCTTCCCTTTTCTCTTTTCTTTTTTTTCCCTTTTCCTTTTTTTTTCTCTTCTTTCTTTCCCCCCCCCTTTCTCTTTTTTTTTTTCCCCTTTTTTCTCTTTTTCTTTTTTCCCTTTTTCAATTGAAAAAAAAAAAGGGGTTTTTGGTTTTGGAAAAAATAAATTTTGGGAGTGGGGGGGGAAAAGAAATGAGGGGGGGGAAAAAAAAGGGAAAAGGGGAAAAAAAATTTTTTTTTCCCCTTTTGGGGGTTTTTTTTTTTTATTTTTAAAATTTTTTGATGGGGGGGTTTTTTTTTGGGGCCCCAAAATTTTTTTTAAAGGGGGGGGGAAAAAAAAAAAAAGGGGGGGGGGGGTTTTTGGGGGGAAAAAAAAAAAAGGGGGGGGGGGGGCCCCCCCGGGGCCCCCAAAAAAAAAAAGGGGGGGGGGGGGGGGGGGAAGGGGGCCCCCCCCCCGCCCCCGGGGGGGGGGGAAAATTTTTTTTTTTTTTTTTGGGGGGGGGGGGGGGGGGGGGGGAAAAAAGGGGGGGGGGGGGGGGGGGGCCCCCCCCCAAAGGGGGAGGGGGTGGGGGGGAAAAAGGGGGGGGGGAAAAAAGGGGGGGGGGGGGGGGGGGGGAAAAAGGGGGGGGGGGGTTTTTTTTTTTAGGGGGGTTTTTTTTTTTTTTTTTGGGGGTTTTTTTTTTTTCCCCCTTTTTTTGGGTTTTTTTTTTTCCCCCTTTTTTTGGGTTTTTTTTGATTTTTGGGGGGTTTTTGGGTTTTTTCCCCCCTTTTGGGGGGGTTTTTTTAAGGAAAAAAAAATTTTTTTGAGGAAAATTTTTTTTTTTTTTTAAAGGGGGGGGTTTTTTGGGGGTTTTTTTTTTTTTTGGGGGGGGGGGGGGGGGGGGTTAAAAAAAATTTTTTTGTTAAAAAAAAATTTTTTTTTTTAAAGTTTTTTTTTTTTTTTTAAAAAAAAGGGGGGGTTTTTTTTTTTTTTTTTTTTGGGGGGGAATTTTTGGGGAAAAAAAATTTGGGAGGGGGGAAAGGGGGGGGGAAAAGGGGGGAAAAAGGGGGGAAAGGGGAGGGGGAAAAAAAAATAGGGGGGGGAAAAAAAGGGGGGGGGAAAAAAAAAATTTGGAAATGAATTTTTGGAAAAGGGGGGGGGGGGAAAAAGGAAAAAAAAAAGGGGAAAAGGGAAAAAAAAAAAAGGGGGGGAAAAAGGGGGGGTAACCTTTTTCCCCTTTTTCTGCCCCCTAAAAAAACCCACAAACCAAAACCAAAAAAAAAACCCCCCCCAAAACCCAAACCCCCAAAAACCCCCCCCCCCCCAAAACCAACCCCCCCCAAAAAAACCCCCCCGCCCCTTTTCCCCCCCTTTTTTCTTTTTTGGGCCTTCCCCCCTCAAATTTTCCCCCCCCTACTTTTTTTAATTTCCCCTCGTTTTTCCCCCCGCCCCCCTTTTTTTAAAAAAAAACCCGGGTTTCCCTTAATTTCCCCCATCTTTCCCCCCTTTTCCTTCCTTTTCCCTTTCCCCCACCCCCTTCCTATTTCCCTTCAAAAAATGCCTGTAATTCAATTTTAACTTCCCTTTCTTCCCCTCAAATACCTTCCCTTCCCCTCAACTTTTCCCCTTCTTTTTTCTCACACCTCCCCTTTTTTTTATTTTTTTTTCCCCCTTTCCCCTTTTTTTTTCCCCTTTTTCCCCTCATTCCTCTTTTTTTCCCCTTTCTTTTTCCCTTCACCCTTCAAAATCTTTTCCAATTTCCCCTTTTAAAAAACCTTTATTTCCCTTTAAATTCCCCTTCAACTTCCCTCCTTTTTCCCCTCCATTTTCCCTTTTGCTTCCCTTTTCCATTAACTTCCCTTTCCTTTTCCCCTCCTTTTCCCTCCCTCATTTCCCCCCTTCAAACCCCCCTTCTTTCCCCCCTTTTCCCCTTTCTTTTTTTGCTTCCCGCTCTCCTTTTTCCCCTCAACACCCCTTTTCCCCACCTCCCCCCCCTCACCTCTCTTTCCCCAATTTATCCCTTATCCCACTTAAATAAATTTTTTCCTTCCTTTTTTTTTTTTTTTTTCTAAAACCCTTATTTTTTTCAATCTTATATTTTCTTCCCAAATTTACCCTTCTTCCTTACTCCTCCTCCTTTCCTCCTTTTTTTCCTCCTTTTTTTCCTCTTTTTTTCCTTCCCCCTTTCCCCTCCCCCTTTTTCCCCCTTTTTCCTCCTCCCCCGCTCCCCTCCCTTCCCCCTTTCCCTTCCCCCTTCCTCCTCCCCTCTCCTCCTCCTCCTTCCCCCTTCCCCTCCTTCCCCCTCCCTCTTTCCTCCCTTTCTTCCCCCCCCTCCTCCTCCCCCTTTCCCCCCCCCCTCCCCCTCCTCCTCCCACTCCCCTCCCCCTTTTCCCCTTTTCCTCCTCCTCCCCTCCCCCCCCCTTTATACTCCCGGGTTCCCTTTTTTGGAAATTTTTGGGGTTTTTCCTTTTTTGGGGGTTTTTTTTTTTTTTTTTTTTTTAAAAAAAAAAAAAAAAACGGGATTTTTCTTTTTTTTCCTTTTTTTTTTTTTTTTTTTTTATTTTAAACCCCCCTTTTTTCCCCCCCTTTTTTCCATTTGTTACCCTTTTTTTTTTTTTTTTTTTTTCCCCCCCTTATTGTTTTTTTTTTTTTTTTTTTTTTTTTTAACCATTTTAAAAATTTTTTTGCAAAAAGTTTTTTTTTGGTTTTTTGGGGGTTTTTAGGGTTTAAGGAGAGATTTTTTAAAATTTTTTTATTTTGGGGGGGGGGGGGTGTGTTTTTTTTTTGGTGTTTTTTTTTTTTTTTTTTTTTTGGTTTTTTGTTTTTTTTTCGCTTTTTTTTATTTTTTTTAATTTTTTTTTTGGACTAAAAAATATTTAAAATTTTTACAAAAAAAATTTTTTTTTTTTTTTCTTTCTTTTTTTCTTTTTTTAAATTTTTTTTTTTTTAAAAGTATAGTTTATTCATCTATCGATTTATTCATCTAATTATTTACGTATTCATGTAGTAGATAGAGGACTCAGTTAAAGAGGAAGAGTGTGAGATTTTTTTGTATCTGATTTATTTAAGATGTTAGTGAGTGACACGAAAGAGAAGGAGGTTTAATATGTTGGTGTGAAGAGGCGGATTGAAGACGTGAGTTAAGATAAAGAGAAAGAAAAATACGAGTTCATTATAATAAGTTTGACGAAGACCGAGCAACAGGAAAATATAATGAGGGAGAGGATGAGGAGGGGAAAAGATAAATGGAAGAAGAGGAGGAGGAAGAGGAAAATATAATGAGGGAAAGTATGAAGGAAAGTAGGAGGGTAAAAAAAGGTAAATAGGAAGAGTGAGTTAAAGGAGGAAGAGGAGAAAGTTGAGGAAATATGTTGAAAGACGTAAGGATGAGGGGAAAAAAGGGGAAATGGAAAAGCAAGGCGGAGGAGGAGGAAAATATGATGAAGAATAAAGGCCCGAGGAGGGGAGGGGGGAAAAAAGGGGAAAATGGAAAAGAAAGGGAAGGAAAGGAGAAAAATAAGAAAAAAAGGGGTGAGGAAAGGAAAGGGGAAAAAGGGGAAATGGGAAAACAGGCGGAGGGAAAAAGAGAAATAATGAAAAAAAGAGGCGAGGAGAAGGAAGAGGGAAAAAAAAAGGGAATGGAAAAGCAAGGCGGAGAAAAGGAGAAAATAGAAGAAAAAGAGGCTGAGGAGAAGGAAGAGGGAAAAAAGGGGAAATGGGGAAAAAAGGCGGAGGAAAAAAGGAATATAATGAAAAAAAAGGGCTGAGGGGAAGGAAGGGGGAAAAAAAGGGAAAGGAAAACAAGGGGGGAGGAAAAGGAGAATATAAGAAGAAAAAGAGGCTTGAGGAGAAAGGGAAAAGGGGAAAAAAGGGAAATTTAAAGCAAGGGGGGAAAAGGGGAAAATAAAGAAAAAGAGGGTGAGGGGAAGGAAGAGGGGGAAAAAAAGGAAAAGGGAAAAAACAAAGCGGAGGAAAAGGAGAATATAATGAAGAAAAAGAGGCTGAGGAGAAGGAAGAGGGGAAAAAGGGGAAGGAAAAACAAAAACGGGGAAAAAAGGGGAATTAATGAAGAAAAAAAAAAGGCTGAGGGGGAAGGAAGAGGGGAAAAATGAGAAAACAAGGCGGAGGGGAAAAAAAAAATTTAAAGAAGAAAAAGAGGCTGAAGAGGAGGAGGAGGGGAAAAAAGGGGAAATGGAAAAACAAGGCAAAGGAAAATATAATGAAGAAGAAGAGGCTGCAGAGAAGGAGGGTGAGGGGGGAAAAAAAAAAGGAAAAGGAAAAAAGGGGCAAAGGAAAAAAAATGAAAAGAAGACTGCAGAGAAGGAGGGTGAGGGAAAAAAAGGGGGAAAAAGGGAAAAACAGGCAAAAAAAAAAATGAAAAAGAAAGGGGTGCAAGAAGGAGGGTGAGGGGAAAAAAGGGGAAATGGAAAAGCAAGGCAAAGGAAAATATAATGAAGAAGAAGAGGCTGCAGAGAAGGAGGATGAGGGGAAAAAAGGGGAAATGGAAAAGCAAGGCGGAGGAGAATACATATAATGAAGAAAAAGAGGCTGAGGAGAAGGAGGAGGAGGGGAAAAAAGGGGAAATGGCAGAGCGCGTTGAAGGAGGAAGATGAGAGAGTTCAAGAAATAAGTTCAAAGACCTCGAGAGCCTTGCAAACAGGAGCTTAAATGAAGTGGGTGCGAGGATGACGAGTCTCGCGAGGAATTAAGCTGAGAAGGTCTCGCTAAATCCCGCCATAAGTTTGCAATCTCGCGGGCGTGCAACGACCTCGAAAACCTTCTAAAGTACACCATTCTGTGTGGGGGGGTGTAGGAGAGAAGAGAGAGAGAGGGGAAAAGACAGGGGGAGAAGAGAGAGAGAGAAGAGAAGAGAGAGGAGAGAGAGAGAAGAGAGAGAGAGGGGAGGAGAGAGGAGAGGAGAGAGAGGAAA
>JACEEZ010005744.1:7500-10000 GCA_016584305.1 Chionoecetes opilio | reverse complement strand
TTCTACCCCATTTTTCCCCCCTAAATTTCCCCTCTACACATTTTCCCCCCCTACAATTTCCCCCCTACACATTCCCTTACACATTTCCCTCTAATTATTTCCCTCACTTCAAATTCCCCCTCTATATATTTCCCCTCTCTACACATTTCCCCTCTACACATTTCCCCTCTACACATTTCCCCTCACTTTATCAATCCTCCATTTTTCCTCTCAATATTTTTCCCCTCATTCACTCCTATGTTTATGGACTTCCTTTGTTATCATTTCCTGTCTATTTATCTCCTTTGTTAATATTTCCCCTCTGATCCTCTCCTCTATCTGCTTTGTTAATATTTCCCCTCTCATCCTCTCTATTTATCTGCTTTATCCACTTGTTTGTTTGTGACTACTGCTGCTTGTTTCCCCTCGTTTTGAAGTCCCACTCAGCGCCCTGTTCCCATCAGTGCCTTTCCCCTCATCTCTCCCCTCTTATCTCCCTTCCCCTTTCTATATGTGTGGTTATTATCTCTTCTCTTCCTCCTCCTCCTTCTCCTTCTCCTCCTCTTTCGTCCTTATTTTTCTTCCTCTTCTTCTTCTTCTCTCCTTCTCCTCTTCTTCTTCTTCTCTTCCTCCTCTTCTTCTTCTCCTCTTCTTCTTCTTCTTCTTCTTCTTTTCCTCCTCCTCCTCTTCTTCATCTCCTCCTCTTCTTCTTCTCCTTCCTCCTCTTTCGTCTTTGTTTTCCTCCGATTTATGTTTTTAAGGCACTTCATATTGTTAATAAGCCTCCTCTTCCTCCTCCTCCTCCTCCTCCTCCTCCTCCTCCTCTTCCTCCTCCTTCTCTTTGTCCTTTATCTTATCTCACATCCCTCTCTTCTCTCCTTTCCCAGCCACGAGGAGGGAGGAAGGGGAGGAGGAGAAGGAGGAGGAGGAGGGGGAGGAGGAGGAGGAGGAGGAGAGAAGCTTAATATGTCCTCTAAATGAATCTAAATAAACCACGAGGAAGACTGTAATTGGGAACAAGGAGGAGGAGGAGGAGGAGGAGGAGGAGGAGGAGGAGGAGGAGGAGGAGTGAGAGGAGGAGGAGGAGGAAGGGATTAAGAGGAGAAGAAGGGAATTTGTGAGTGAGAAAGGTTGTACGGAGGAGGAGGAGGAGGAGGAGGAAGAGGTGGAGGAGGAGGAGGAGGAGGCAGAAGAGGTTTTGGGGACTTGATATTAAGCAAGGAGAGAGGGTGAGAGCGAGAGAGAGAGAGAGAGAGGAGATGAGAGAGGAGAGACGGAGAGACGAGAGAGAGAGAGAAGAGAGAGAGAGAGAGAGAGAGAGAGAGAGAGAGAGCCAGGTGTCTGAGATTGGTTGTGCAATGTAATGAAATAAATGCCTGACACAAAGACAACAAAATAAAGGAATAAATAAACAAAGAGATGAATAATGAAGGAAGGAAGGAAGGAAGGAAGGAAGGAAGGAAGGAAGGAAATAAGGAAGGAAGGAAGGAAGGAAATAAGGAAGGAAGGAAGGAAGGAAGGAAGGAAGGACAAATAAATGAAGAATGAAGGAAGGAAGGACAAAGGAATGAATAATGAATGAAGGAAGGACAAAGGAATGAATAATGAATGAAGGAATGAATGAAGGACAAACACACAGAACCAGTTAACAATTGTGGACAAAAGATCAATTATATTCCCAGCTCTTAAATTTCCATACCATTTATTTACTATATTCAAACATTTACACGGGAGAGAGAGAGAGAGAGAGAAAGAGAGAGAGAGAGAGAGAGAGAGAGAGAGAGAGAGAGAGAGAGAGAGAGAGAGAGAGAGAGAGTTTTCCAGTTACATATATTTTTTTTCCCCTCACAAAGGTGTCAAAATTTTTCACTAGCCGTCAAACTAATTAACTTGCCACCTGTTAATCAATTACTCCTGAAGCTGAATGGCATTTATCAATCCCGAGTGTACGGTGGATGAAAGCCTTGTGGAAATTTTATGAAGTGGAAGTGGAAGGTGGAGCGCTGAGGTGGAGGTGGAATGAAGAACCAACATATTTTTTCATTTTTTTTGGCTCTAGTACTTAACCTCTTCACGCCCAGATCTTTCCTTTGCTGTAAGAAATCGTATATTGTTAGCCATAAAATTACGAAAACTAACTGCATATACCAAATTAGGTAGTGGACAAGGATACTAAACAGGTCATACTCTATAAAACGTTGCTTATAGTCACTAAAAATCGTGTAATGGTACCCAAATTACAATGGAAATTACACTCTGGGTCTCAAGGGGTTAAGTTAACTCTTTGTCTTGTTGTTGTTGTTTTTGCCTGTATGCCACCGGGCGATAATAAAATCATTATTATTATTATTATTATTATATCTACTGCTGTTTGCTCTTCCTTTGTATGCCTGTGCTTCCTTTGTATTCCTTTGTATTCCTCTATTATCTGCCCTACCCTACCTTTCTTACGTCAAATTTAGTTCAGTTCAGTGTAGTTCCTAATAGTTAGTCTCGTAGGGGTCAACATATCTACTGCTGT
>JACEEZ010005744.1:0-2500 GCA_016584305.1 Chionoecetes opilio | reverse complement strand
ATTGGTCCATAGCGAGGGTATCTGCTAACTACATACTACTAACTATCAACTACTTGTAAGAAAAACAGTTGGAAAATGATCCCAGCCCCTAAAGAGGATGGGAACTGGAAATTTCATAGTGCGAATGATGGGATATGAAAAATACTAACTACACTCCATCCACTAAAACTAAATCATACGGGGACTAGATCAAATTTCGCACTATAAAATCCCCTTTACTTTACATGCGCGTCAAGTCTTTTTTTAAATGTATTATTGTTTTTTCTCCGCAACATTTGCTGTAACTTGTTCCATCGATCAACGACCTAACTTGAAATAATTTTTACGGAGATCGGTGATCAACGTTGACCGTTTAGTTTTAAACCTTTATTTTTGTTGTCATTGAGTTAAAAGCTCGAATAGGTCCTTTTGATTAATGAATCAAACCTTTGGATTTTAAAGGTTTCTATAAAGCCCCCAGGATTCTACATCTTTAAGGAAACTTTAATTTTCCGCAGCTCTCTTAAGTAAAATTTCGCAAGGGGAAATTTGTTTGGTTGCTCTTTTTTTGCATGTTTCCCAAATTTGGGCTTGATCTTTTACGAAACAGGGCGCCAAATTAAGGGAAATTTTCCAAGTGCGGCCAACCAAGGCGGTTAATTGTTCATTACTTTGGGAGTTTTATGTTAAAATTCTTTTTTAATAAAGCCCAACATCAATTTGCCTTTTTTACTGGCGCTGGAAATGCGAACTGGTTTTCAGATCATTACGATATGACCCTAGCCTTTTCCTGCGTATTTCAGTTAACGATTTTTTTTGCTTGATAGTTATTTGGGGTTTCGTTCCCTATTGTTACTTTACTTTTTTGGGAAAATTGTTTTTTAATGCCATTTATCACTCCAATCTGATATTTTTGTCGAGATCACTTTGTATGAGTTCGCATTTTCTCTAGTATATGCTTTACCGCCAAATTGGTTCATCTGAAAATTTTGAATTTTAGATAAAAGTCCGCGTCCAGATCGTGATATATATCAGAAAAAGTAGGCCCCAAGACCGGCCCTGAGGCACCCCATAGTGACTTTTCTACCTAAATTTCCTCCCCTTTATTACTACCCGTTGTTTCGTTTGAAAACCCAAATCGCAAATTCCATGAACTAAGCTTCCTATGCCTGTGCCCTTAGTTTGGTCAACATTCGCTTATTGAATGTATCGAAGGCTTTTTGAAAATCAAGGTATATTACTCCGAGGGAATTTTAGCGTCCCGTTTGAATAAAGACATTAAAAAAAACCAGTAGGTTTGTTAAACGGGTTCTTTTTCGAAAAACCATGCTGGGATTTGTATAAGATTTTTCATGGAAAAGACACTATTTTATCCCCCAAAGGGAAAAGGGGGAGGAGGGAGGAGGGGGGAGGAGGAGAGGAGGAGGAGGGGGAGAGGGGGGGAGGGAGGGGGAGGGGGGAGGAGGAGGAGGAGGGGAGGAGGAGAGGGGGAGGAGGACAAGACAAGACAACAGAGGAATAGGGAATTGACTTGAGTACGTGTGAGATTATCCAGCCGTGTTCCACAATTAAGGTTTGCAGTTTCATCATGTTAGATCCTCCTTGCTGATTACTCCTGATCTCCTCCTCCTCCTCCTCCTCCTCCTCCTCCTCCTCTCCTCCCCTCCTCCTCCTCCTCCTCCCCCTCCTCCCCCTCCTATTGCCTCTCATCTCCACTTACACTTATTTCTCTCACTTTAATCCTCACATCTCCACCTTCGATTCTTCCTTAATCTCAAACCTCACTTGATTCTCCTCTTCCTCCTCCTCCTCCTCCTCCTCCTCCTCCTCCTCCTCCTCCTCCTCCTCCTCCTCCTCCTCCTTCTCTTCTTCCTTCTCTTATTCCCCCTTCGCTGTTATCTATCCTCCAGTAAAGATAATAATGATATGAATGAGGTTATCTTATATTGATATTTACACATTACCAAAATAGCATCAGGAAAGGATCTGGACGCTAAATTGGACCTTGTGTACGTAGTCATAACAATACTTTGGAATCTTATTATACGTAGCACAGGGAGAAAGTCTATTAGAGTAAGAACCTCGTCCGTGGAAAAGTCTTCAGAAAGAATGGAATGTAAGGAGGAGGAGGAATACAAAGGAATACAAATACAAAGGAATACAAAGGAAACACAAACAGCAACAGACCGATAGTTCCTTACAAGGCTTTAACTACACTACACTAACTAGATAATAAGAGAGAAAAAGGAAGGAGGGGGGAGGAGGAGGAGGAGGAGGAGGAGGAGGAGGAGGGGAGGAGGAGGGGAGGAGGAGGAGGAAAGGGGGGGAAAGACGGAGGAGGAAAGGGGGAGGAGAGGGCGGTATCAGTTCCAGACTTTTTGCTTCGTTTGATTGGATAACGAGAGGAATTTCCCAACAAAGCTTCACGTTCAGGAGAGAAAATCCAGTTTAAGTATCCCAGAAATAGCCAGGAAGACAAAATGAGTGTATGAGTGTATGCGTTGACTCATCGTCCTTTGGG
>JACEEZ010005742.1:141397-169855 GCA_016584305.1 Chionoecetes opilio | reverse complement strand
ACACACACACACACCCACACCCACACACACACATGGTCGCTGATTGAATACAAGCTTAAGAAATCTTCATAATAATGGAAAATAATTAACACTAAATGCAAATAATAAAGGAGTTCATGTACTCAAAAATGCGTGTCTTCTCTTCAACATAAATAAATATAACTCATTGAACGTAAAGTTACTATTTGTATCTAGTTTGTGTGTTTAGTATTTCCCTAGTAAACTTTTCCCTATTAAACTTTTCCCTATTAAACTTTTCCCTATTAAACTTTTCCTATTAAACTTTCCCCTATTAAACTTTTCCTATTAAACTTTTCCCTATTAAACTTTTCCTATTAAACTTTTCCCTATTAAACTTTCCCTATTAAACTTTTCCTATTAAACTTTTCCTATTAAACTTTTCCCTATTAAACTTTCCCTATTAAACTTTTCCTATTAAACTTTTCCTATTAAACTTTTCCTATTAAACTTTTCCTATTAAACTTTTCCCTCTTAAACTTTTCCCTCTTAAACTTTTCCCTCTTAAACTTTTCCCTATTAAACTTTTCCCTATTAAACTTTTCCCTATTAAACTTTTCCTATTAAACTTTTCCCTCTTAAACTTTTCCCTATTAAACTTTTCCCTCTTAAACTTTCCCCTCTTAAACTTTTCCCTATTAAACTTGTAGTGACCTTGTCACCTACATGGTTGATAAATAGACACCCAGGGTTGATGGTTGGTTTATTGGAGACTGTGGACAGAGCTTGTGTGTGGTACAGTGGTTGAGCTCTAACTAACTTGTCTCTACAAGAGACGGGCTTTTAAAGGAGCCACGATACTCACGACCTGACTACCTGACGCCTAATCCCTCAATGGGCAGTCGGCTGAGGTCGAGTTTAAGAAGGAGGGTCAGGTCGAGACTACTGGAGGATTAGCCAGGTGTGGTGTGACTCACCACAGTACTCTCCTTCCTCAAAAAAAAAAAAAAAAAATTATACATATAAAACTTATAAAAAAAACTAGAGGTGCCAAGTGCCGAGGTAATGTAGGTAGGGCAACTGTCCAGTCTTCACGTTGGAGCGGTAGCTGCAAGATTAGATAGGAGGTGCCGAGGGGAAGGGAATGCAGGTAGGGCGGCTGTCCAGTCTTCACGTTGCAGCGGTAGCTGCAAGATTAGATAGGAGGTGCCGAGGATCGCTGCTGCTGTGATTGCTGTCACAAGATCTGGAGGGAGGCTTGCGATGCAAGGTGTCTTCGTGGGAAAGCGAAGTGTCCAAGGCAATCGGCTCCCAAGATAGCTTGTGTTGCCATGCAGTGCCCGTGCGTTGCAGGGCCTTGCTGGAGGCAGCGGAAGGCTGCAGGACGCAGCGTGAGGCAGCAGGAAGCAGCGTCAGGGGCAGAGTCAGCGGAGGACGAGGGTAGCACTTTGGGGGCCCAGGGGAAAGGGGGCGGGGGGGGGATCCCGGTACCCGTGCGTTGCGGGGCCCTTTGCTGGAGGGCAGCAGGACGAGCGTGGGGCCCAGAGGAGCAGGGGGGGGTAGCCCCGGGCGCCAGGGGGGAAGGAGGCGGGGGCTTGGAAGGGGGTGGGGGTGGTGAGCCCAGGCGGGCCCCGGGGCCCAGGAGGGGGCTGTGGGTAGCGGGGAAAATGAAAACATGAGGTGCGGGGCCGGGCGGTTGGTGAGCCGTGGTGGGCGGCGGGGGTGGCGGCGGGAAAGCGGGGTAAAGGCCCCCCGTGGCGGCCGTGGGCAGCGCGGCAGGGGGGGGCTGCGGGGGGCCCGAAGGGGCCTCGCGGGTTTTGGTGGGGCCGTGAATGGGGGGCGAGGGGCCCCCCCCCCCCGGGGTTTTGTGTTTGTCACTCCAAAAGGGCCCACCAACGTATTTGACCTTTTTCCTACAGGGTTGAAAAAATAGACCCCCAGGGTTGGGGGGTTTGGGTTTTATTGGGGGACTGTGGAAAGAGCTTTGTGTGGTACAGGGTTGAGCTCAAAATTTAACTTGTTTTACAAGGGGGCGGGTTTTAAAGGAGCCCCCGTTTACTCACGACCCTGACTACCTGACGCCTAATCCCTAAATGGGCAGTGGGTTTGAGGGTCAAAATTTTTTAAAAAAGGGGGGTTTCGGGTCGGGGATATGGAGGTTTTAGGGGGGGGTTTTTGGGGGTTGACTCACCACAAAATTTTTTCCCTCTTAAACTTTTCCCCTTTTTAAATTTCCCCCTTTATTAAACTTTTCCCTTTTTAAATTTTTCCCCCTTTTAAAAACTTTTTTATTAAATTTTTTCCTATTAAATTTCCCCCCTCTTAAATTTTCCCCTTTTTAAAAACTTTCCCCTCTTAAACTTTTCCCTTTTAAAATTTTTCCCTTTTTAAAAATTTTCCCCTTTTAAAATTTTTTCCCTTTTAAAAAACTTTTCCCTCTTAAATTTTTCCCTTTCTTAAACTTTTCCCTATTAAATTTTCCCCCTTTCTTAAACTTTTCCTCTTAAATTTTTCCTTTTTTCCCTAAAACTTTCCCTTTTAAAACTTTTCCCTCTTAAATTTTTCCTATTTAAACTTTCCCCTCTTAAAATTTTTCCCTCTTAAATTTTTTCCCATTTCCCAAATAAACTTTTCCTTTTAAACCCTTTTCCCTATAAACTTTTCCCTCTTAAACTTTTCCTATTTCCCTATAAACTTTTCCCAAATTAAACTTTTCCCTTTTAAAAACTTTTCCCTATAAATTTTTCCCTTTTAAAAAACTTTTCCTTTTTTCCCTATAAATTTTTCCCCTTTTAAAAACTTTTCCCATTAAACTTTTCCCTTTTAAAAATTTTTCCCTTTTCTTAAACTTTTCCCCCCCCTTTAAACTTTTCCCTATTAAACTTTTTAAAAAATTTTTCCCCAAATTAAAAATTTTTCCCCCTTAAACTTTTCCCTATTAAATTTTCCCTTTTAAAAACTTTTCCCTTTTAAAAATTTTTCCCCTAAAACTTTTCCCTCTTAAATTTTTCCTATTTCCCATAAATTTTTCCCCAAATTAAAAATTTTTCCCTATTAAATTTTCCCTTTTTAAAAACTTTTCCCTCTTAAACTTTTTTTTTTTCCCTTTTAAACTTTTCCCTTTTTAAAATTTTCCCTTTTAAAAACTTTTCCCTTTTAAAACTTTTCCCTTTTAAAACTTTTCCTTTTTTCCCTATAAACTTTTCCCTTTTAAAAACTTTTCCCTCTTAAACTTTTCCTATTTCCCTATAAATTTTTTCCCATTAAATTTTCCCTTTTTAAACTTTTCCCTCTTAAACTTTCCTATTTCCCTAAAAAATTTTTTTCCCTATTAAATTTTTCCCTTTTTCCCTAAAACTTTTCCCTATTAAACTTTTTCCCTTTTTCCCTATAAATTTTTTTCCTATTAAATTTTTCCTATTTCCCTAAAAAATTTTTCCCTATTAAATTTTTTCCCTCTTAAATTTTTCCTATAAACTTTTCCCTCTTAAAAATTTTTCCCTATTAAATTTTTTCCTTTTCCCCTTAAAAAACTTTTCCCTTTTAAAAACTTTTCCCTATTAAAACTTTTCTCTATTAAACTTTTTCCCTATTAAACTTTTTCCCCTTTTAAATTTTTCCCCTTTTTAAAACTTTTCCCCCCAAATTTTTTCCATTTTCCCAAAATAAAACCTTTTTCCCCTATTAAACTTTTCCCTTTTTAAATTTTTCCCCCTTTTAAAACTTTTCCCTTTTAAAACCTTTTCCTTTTTCCCCTATAAACCTTTCCCTATTTAAGCTAAATTTTCCCCTGTTTTTCCCAAAAAGTAATTCCTTTTTTTCCACTCTTTCTTTGAGATTTTTAAAAAAAGTTCAAAATCAACCACTGGAAAATAAAAGAGTAATTTTAAAGTTATAAATTTATGTATGATTTGTAAATTTGAGGAATAGATACAGGTTTTTGTGAAAAGATATAGTTTTTTTTTTCTTTTTTCCTTTCCCCTTTTTGGGATGAGGGCAGGAAACCCCCTTTTGGGGCCCAAAAACGTCATTTCCATTGTATTTGGGTACCTTTAGACAATATTTAGTTAATAGAAGCAAGTTTTTTTATAGCTATGACTTTTTAGTATCCTTGTCCACTATTAAATTTTGGGTTTATTGTCATTTTTTGAAATTTTTATGGCTAGCAACAGGCGTTTTTATAAAAGAAAAGGAAAGATCGGGGTTTCTAAAAAGGAAAGATTGGGTTTCTAAAAGGGAAAGATTTGGGTTCAAAGGAAAGATTGGGTCCCAAAGGAAAGTTTGGGGGTTTTCAAAAAAAAGGGATCTGGGTCTAAAAGGGAAAGATCTGGGTCTCAAAAAGGGAACTGGGTTAAAAGGGAAAAGGGATCTGGGTCTAAAAGGGAAAAAAGATCGGGGGTCTCCGGGGGTTAGTTTACAAAATTTTCGGGGGGTTTTAAGGGTTTTCCAAAAATTTTCTTTCCCTCCCCCATAAAGAGATTTCAAACCTAAAACAGCCACGGGGATATGATAAATAAGGGCCAAGGGGGGCCTTCTGGGGGGGGTTTGGGGGGGTCAGTGAGGTAAAGGTTACGTCATCAAGCCCATTTTAGGTTATTTTAATAGTAGGGGGGGCCCAGTTATTTTCAGGAGGGTTAGGGTTAAAAAAGGGAGTAATGGTTAAAAAATGTATAGTACCCCTGTTTTTTTTCTTTTTTTAAACACTCCCTTTCCCCTTTTTCTCTTCCCTATACGCCCCTTTACCACCCCCTCCCCCTTTCCCTTTTCCTTTCCTCCTCTTGCTCCCTTATTTTTACGCCCCTACCACCCCCAAACCTTCCTCCTCCTCCCCCCTCCCCCTTCTAGTCTGGGTTAAATTTCTTTATTTTTTCCCCCTTTACATCTTGTTCCTTTTAAAAAACTTCCTTTGTATTCCGCCTTTTTCTCTTCCAAAATTTCCTCTTTCCCATTATCGACACACACAAACACACACACACCCCTTTTAAAACACATTTCATACCCTTCTTCTCTTTTAACAAAACAAAACCTCCCTCTCTGAACACACACCTTCTCTCTTTTTCTCTTAAAACACACACACACCTCTCTCTCTCTCTTTTTAACACACAAACCTCTCTCTCCCTTTTTAAAACAAAAAACACCTCTCTCTCTCTCTCTTTCCCCCCCCCCCAAACCCCCTCTCTCTTTTCTAAAACACACACCTCTCTTTTCTCTCTCTTGAACACCACACACCCTCTCTCCTCTCTTTTTAAAACCAAAACCTCTCTCTCTCTCGAACACACACCTCCTCTCCCCTCTCTTAAAACACACACACACCTCTCTCTCTCTTCTCTTAACACAAAAACCCTCTTTTCTCTCTCTCGAAACACACACCCCCTTTTCTCTCTTAACACACAAACCTCCCCGCTCTCTCTTCTAAACACACACCCTTTTCTCTCCCTTTTTCTGAAACACCCCACACCCTTTCTCTTCTCTCTTTTAAACACAAAAAACCTCTCTCTTTGAACCCCACACACCCCTTTTTAAAAACACACATACACCTTTTCTCTCTTAAACACACAAACCCCCCCCTCTCTCTTTTCTTTACCCCCACCCCACAAAAACCTCCTCTCTCTCTTGAACACACACACACACTCACCAAAACAGGGGGTTGTACAGCAGCGGGAACCAGAGGGAAAAGGAAAGCAGCAGGAAAAAGCAGGGGGAAACACCGCACGCCCCCCCCAATCACCGCACCCACGCCCGCCGGGCCTCCCCCCCCCACCAAACCTTGGGAGACTCACTCCCTTCAAAACCTTAACCCGTTCACGCCCAGATTTTTCCCTTGGGGCTAGCCCAAAAGGTCCGTTGTCAGCCAAAAAAATTACAAAAAAAAGCACGGGAATATACCAAATTGGGGCAAAAGGTGGACAAGGAAATACTAAACAGTTTAATAGCTTTTAAAAATTTTTGTTATGGGTCCCAAAAAAAATTTTCCTAATGGTCCCCAAAATTTACAATGGTAATTACTTTTCTGGGCCTAAAGGGGTGAATCACCCCGTTCACCAAACACTAAGTCATTAGTCACCACCACCACCACCACTATTTTAGTCATCACCGTCCCCGGGAAATAACATCAAAAACTATAATATGGTTTTTTTCCCCGGAGGCGAAAATTCCTTTCTACCCTTAAGGTTCGTGCTTAAAATGTTTGCCTCTTTTTCCCTGATACTGGGGGTTTAAACTGTAAAAAATAAAACCCTGACATTTAGAGGAAGCGTAGTATTCCCTTTTTTCCTGGCATCAAATTAAGGCGGGAAGCAGCAAGGGGTTTTAAAATGATGCCTAGGGTTTACCTGAAATGGGGGTTAACTGTGAAAAAAATACAACTGACATTTAGGGGAAAGGGCGTAGTATTCCCTTCTCCTGGCATCAAATATCAGGCAGTAAGCACCCAAGGGGTTTTAAAAAATGATCCCCTATGTTTCCCGATAATAGGGTTAATTTGGTAAAAAAATTTAAAAATTAAACATTTAGGGGGAAAGCGAAAGATTCCCTTCCCCTGGCATCAAATATCAGGCATTTTTAAGCAGCAAGGGGTTAAAATGATCCCTGTGTTTCCCTTTGATAAAAGGGTTTAAATTTGAAAAAAATACAACGGACATTTAGAGGAAGGCGTAGTACCCCTTTTCCTGGCATCAAATATCAGGCGGGTAAGCAGCAAGGGGGCACCGGGTTTTCCCCTTCGGTTAACCCCCTTCCCCCCAGTTTTTTCCCTTGCTATAAAAATTGTTGTTGTCAGCCTTTAAAACTACAAAAAAAGAAACTAAATTTAAACCCAAAATTTAGCTAATGGAAAAGGATTTTAAACCCGGTTTCATATCATTAATATTATTATCTTCATTAAAATGGGTCAAAAAGGGTGGTTCTATTAAAATTTGAAAATTACTTTTCTGGGCCTCAAGGGGTTTAAAAATTTTATAGACTATAAGATAAAAAAGCTCGATTATATGGGTCTTTTCATTTAAAGCTGGATTTTTGGGGGAGCTCCCCGATGCCTACCCGAGTATGTAAGGACGCGTTTGTTTGGGGTGAGGCTACCAAAATACCACCACCATCCCCCCCGGGCCCGGGGCCCATCAGCCAATCAGCGAGTCCTTACATATGGGTAGGCATCGAGCAGCTCCCCCGAATCCAAACTTAAGTGGGAAAAGACTCTACTTTATGCTCACTTGTAAGGGAAAGATTCGTTGGCCCCAAAGGGACTTACAGACAAGGGGGCGTTCATTTGGGGGGGACTTCGGCGGGCTTCCCCCGAGGCCCCCCCGCTCATGGTCGCCCGCTTTTCGTCACGAGTTCCCTAGATGCCCCAACGACAAAAACGGGGCCCTGGTAAAAAGTTAAATAAAAAAAAACAAAAAATAATAAAAAATAAAATAATAACGCAAAATTTAAAAAAAATTTTAAAAAATTATGTGTTCATGAAGACATTTTACTTTTTTTCGTTTTTCTGATATATTTATATTAATTAAATTTTTATTTATTATAAATTTCTTTTTATTTTAGTTTTTTTTTCCCACTTTCTACTACTACTACTAATACTACTACTATTTTCTACTACTTACTACTACTACTACTACTACTATTACCACCACTATACTACTAATACTACTACTACTACCCTTTCTACTACTACTTTCTACTACACTAATACATTACTTTTACTACTACTACTACTACTAATACTATACTACTACTACTACTTCTACTATTACTACTACTACTACTTATATACTACTATTACCAAACCCCTAAACTACTACTACCCACTATTACTACTAAAATACTATTTCTTACTAAATTTCTACTACTATACTAATACACTACTACTACTACTTTCTAAACTACTACTATACACTTATACCACCATACCCACTACTACTACTACTATTAAATACTACACTATAATTTTACTATTACCACCACCCCCACTACTTAAAACTATACTTTCTACTACTACTACTACTAATAACTACTACTAATACTAATACCCAATACTACTAATACTATTTCCACCACTAATTTTTCTACTAATAAATATTACTACTACTAATACTAATTTCTACTACTATACTATATACTATTAAACCCCCACCACCACTACTAATAAATACTTTCTACTACTACTAATACTACTACTTTCTAAATATTACTTTCTATATATACTACTACTAAATACTATTTCTACTCCCACTACTACTACTACTATTTCCACCACCACTACTACTACTATACTACTATTTCTACTTTCTATTTTCAATAATACAAAACTAACTATATTACCCCCCACTACTACTATACTACTAATACTACACTACACACTAAATACTAATTTCTATTAAATACTACTACTACTACTACTATTTCCAACCCCCACCATACTACTACACTATATAATACATACTACTACTACATTTTCTACTACTATACTACTACTACTACTACTATTTTCTACTACTACTACTACTATTTTTACCCCCACCACTAATACTCCCACTACTACTACTACTATACTTTAAATTTCTTTTCTACTAATACTATAATTTCTATTAAACCCCCACCCCTACTACTACTATACTACTACTATACTACTATTACTACTTTCTATTAAATACTACTACTACTACTATTACCACCGCCATACTACACACTTTTACTATTACTTTCTACTAATACTACTACTAATATTACCCCCGCCATACTACTACTACACTACTCCTTTTACTACTACTATACTACTACTTTATTTGCCACCACTACTACTACTACTATATACTACTACTATACTAATACTACTACTTTCTACTACTATATAACACTTTCTACTACTAAAACTATTGGCCCCCCAAACCCCTACTACTATACCCACTACTAACTTACTACTTTCTACTACTACTACTACTAAAAAAATATTTCCCCCACCAAATACTTACTATACCCACCCAAATACATTTCTACTACTACTACTACTCCACCACCACCACTACTACTACTACTACTATTGCCCCCCACCACTACTTTCTACTACTTTTACTATATACTAATACTTTTACCACCACCCCTACTACTACTATACACTACTACTACTACACATACCATTTCTACTACTACTACTACTACCCCCATACTACTTTTCTACTAATAATACCCACTACTACTACTACTTTTAATATTACCACCACCAAAATACTTTCTTACTACTTTTCTACTTACTACTACTACTAAAACACTACTATTACCACCCCCACTACTTTTACTATACTATACTTTCTACTACTATTACTACTACTACTATTTTCCACCAACCCCTAATACTACTATTACTACTACTCCCATTACCCCCACCACTATATACTACTACTACTATTACCAAACCCCCACTACTTTCTACTACTAAATACTACTACTACTACTACTACTACTACTACTACTAAATACTTTAACCCCCAAATACTATACTAATACACTATACTACTACTACTATTACCCCCACCACCCCTACTAACCCCTACTATACTTTTATACTACTACTTTCTATTACCCCCCCCACTACTACTATACTACTACTAAAAATACTACTTTCACTACTATTCCACCACCCCTACTAATATACTACTACTACTATTTCCCCAAAACCCCTACTATACTACTACTATTACTATACTACTACTAATACTATTACCACCACCACAATACTACTACTACTACTACTACTACTACTACTACTAAATACTATAACCACCACTAATTACTACCCACTACTAATACTACTACTACTAATACACCACCCCCCCTATACTACTATACTACTTTCTACACTAATACTACTATTACCACCCCCATAATCCCACTACTATAAATACTATTACCCCCCCACCACTTTCTACTGTACTACTACTACTACTACTACTACTACTACTATTCCACCCCCCAAAACTTTCTACTATATTTCTACTACTATACTAATAAACTACTATAACCACCAAACCCCTTTTTTTTTCTTACTACACTACTACTACTACTACTACTACTACTACTACTACTACATTACCCCACCCCCTACTACTACTACTACTACTTTCTACTAAAATTTTCGTTGAAGCAAAAGTGAAACAGAAAAACCCACTTTTACTAAAATCAAAAAGCACAGAATGATACCCCCAAAAAATAATAAAAAAACTGTAAGCTTAAAAAAATAAATTGAACAAAAAAAAAACAAGTTTTTAAAAAAAAAAGGAAAAAGGTAAAAAAAAGAAAAAAGTATAAAAAAATAAAAAAAAAAAAAAAAAAAAAAAAAAAAAAAATGACGGCCCCAAAAACCGAAACCCAAAAATTATCGGGAATAAAAAAAATGAAATCAAAAAATTATCGGGAATAAAAAACCTGAACCTTTAAAACTTATGGGAATAAAAAACATGAAATCAAAAAATTATTTTGGGGAAAAAAAAACATGAAATAAAAAATTTTCGGGAAAAAAAAAACATGAACTCAAAATTATCGGGAAAAAAAAACATGAAAATCAAAATTATCGGGAATAAAAAAAAAATGAACTCAAAACTTTTTCGGGAATAAAAAAAAATGAACTCAAAACCTTTTTCGGGAAAAAAAAAACATGAAAATCCCAAAAATTTTCGGGGAAAAAAAAACCCTGAACTTTAAAAATTATCGGGGAAAAAAAAACATGAACCTCAAAACTTATCGGGAAAAAAAAAACATGAACTCAAAACCCTTTTCGGGAAAAAAAAAATGTTTTGCAAAAAAATAAATTCTCTGACAAAAAAACAAGGGCCTTTTTTTTTTTTCGACATTAAATTTAAGTCACCAAGATAACAAAAAGTCAAAAAATTAAAGGGATAAAAAAAACAGGAAAAAAAGGTTTAAAAATAATAAAAGTCAGAGGCCCAAAAAATTTAGAGAACCCAAAAAAAAGTTGCCTAAAAAAAAGTGTCCCAAAAAAAAAAAAAAAAAAAAAACTGAAGGGGGAAAAAAAAAAAAAAAAAGGGTTCCCCGACATGCTTTCAGGGGCCTTACCGGCCCTTCCCCGACCCCCCGGGGTCCCTGTAGTTAAGGGTTTCCCCCAGGCTGCCAGGGAGCCCCCCCCCCCCCCCCCCCTCCCGCATCACAAACCCCCTGCAACCAACAAACCCTGAATTAAGGGAAAAGTTTCCCTTTAAAATTAAAATAAAAATCCCAAAAAAGGGAGAAATGGTTTTGTAATTGCTAAAAAAATCCCTAAAAAATGCCCAAAAAAAATGCAACCACACACTCTAAAAAAAGGTTAAAAAGTCCCCTTTAAAATTTAAAGGTTAAAAGTCCCAAAATAAGAACCAAAGTCCCTAAAATTTAAGGGTTAAAAATAGACGAAAAAATGAATAAAAAACAATACAAGGAAAATTTTCCCTGGAAAAAAAGGTACAAAAAAAACAAAAAAAAAGGAAAAAATTTTATAATCCCTAAAATATGGAAAAAAAAAAAACTAAGGTAGGCTAATACCCAAAAAGGGCCTTTAAAAAATGTTACAAATCTCGAAATAAAAGGGACACAAATTCCCGTGTGAGGGGAAGAGGGGAGAGAGGGAGAGAGGAGAGAGAGAGGGGAGAGAGAAAAGATAGTGAGGGGGGGGAAAATTTTCAGAGATAGAGGCCGTTGAAGGAGAGGGCAAGGAAGCGAGGAGTGAGAGGAGAGGAGGAGAGAGAAGGAGGAGAGAGAGAGAGAAAAAGAGAAAGAGAGAGGGGAGAGAGGGGGAGAGAGGGGAGGGAAGGGGAGAGAGAGAGAGAGCGAGAGAAGAGAGAGAGGAGAGAGAGAGAGAGAGAGAAAAGGGGAGAGAGAGGGGAGAAAAGATAGTGAGGGGGGGGAAATTTTCAGGGGATAGAGGCCGTTGAAAGGGGAAAACAAGGAATGCGAGAGAGTGAGAGGAGAGAGGAGAGAGAGAGAGAGAGAAGAAGAAGAGAGAGGAGAAAAGGGAAAAAAAAAGAGAGAGAGAGAGAGGAAAAGAGAGGAGAGAGAGAGAGAGGGGAGAGAGAGGGGGAGAGAGAGAGAGAGAGAGGGGAGAGAGAAAAAGGGGAATGGGGGAGAGAGAGGAGAGAAAAAGGGGAGAGGATTTCAAGGACTACAAAAAAATAAAGTAAAAAATATAAATACTCTGAAAAAAACCGGGGGTATAAAAGGAGGAGTGTTTCCCCCCCCCCTTTCCTGCCCCCCCTAAAAAAAAATAATAAAAAGCCGAGGATAAGGGGAAAAAGGGAAGGGGGGGGAAGGGGGCCCGGATGTGGGGGGGCCCCTGACGGGCAAAAAAAGGGGGGGTTTCTTGGCCCTTGGGTTTAAGTACAATGACTATGACAAGGGGGGCTTAAAAAAAAAGGGGGGGGGGAAGGGGAAAGGGGAAAGGGAAAAGGGAAGGGAGGGGAGGGGAGGGAAAGGGGTGGAGGGGGAGCAGGGGGGGTAGAAATGTTATTTTGAAGAGGGGAAAATATTTGGAATATATAGAATAATTTTTCTGTTTTAGAAAAGGAAAAAAATAGTGTAGTATTTTAGTAGGGGGGTGGTGGTGGAGTAGTAGTGGTTTGGGAGGTAGTTAGTAGTAAATAGTAGTTTGTGGTGGTGGTGGTAGTAGTAAATAGTATAGTTTGTGGTGGTGGGAGTAGGGAGTAGTATGGTGGGGGTGGTAGTATTTTTTTGTAGTGGTGGTAAATGAAGTAAGTAGTGGTGGAGGTGGTAAAAGACACTTTTCAAGTACCAAAATAAAAAGGGTTTTTGATATTTCAAAGCGCCGCCAAGTCAGCAGAACTAGGGGGACTTTCCCCCCCAAAAAAACCCCCCCCCCCTGACCCCAATCACAAGGGGGGCGCTGCCCCATTTCCCAGGGTCACGTTTTCTACCAACCTTGCCACCCAACGGGCAGTTAAATAGAAGTTAAATAGAAGTAGTTAGTATTTAGAAGTAGTAGTTTGTAGTAGTAGTAGGGAGTGGTAGTTAGTAGTAGTAGTAGAGTAGTAGTAGTTTGCAAACAGTTTGTAGTAGTAGGAAATAGTAGTAGTAGTAGTAGTAGTAGTAGTAGTAGTAGAGATAGTAGTAGTAGTAGTAGTAGTAGTAGTAGTAGTTGTGGTAGTAGTAGCAGTAGTAGTAGTAGTAGTAGTAGTAGTAGTAGTAGTAGTGGTAGTAGTAGCAGTAGTAGTAGTAGTAGTAGTAGTAGTAGTAGTAGTAGTAGTGGTAGTAGTGGTAGTAGTAGCAGTAGTTGTATCTCTCTGTCTCTCTCTCTCTCTGTCTCTCTCTCTCTCTTACTCTGTCTGTCTGTCTGTATCTCTGTCTCTCTCTCTGTCTGTCTGTCTGTCTCTGTCTCTCTCTCTCTCTCTGTCTCTCTTATCTGTTTTTTTAGCATTTCAGTGTCATTACTAGCTTAATCGAGAGAGAGAGGAGAGAGAGAGAGAGAGAGGTAAGATTGTTGTAGCCTCACACTTTTTGTTCTTTCACAACTGTAGGCTGTGCTATCAAGATTAAGATTAAGATCAAAACTACCTCGTTTTTGGCGCGTTTTCTATTTGTTTACATCTTGACGGTGTGTCTTGAGTGTGTTGAGTCTTCATCGCTGGTGTGCCCGTCGCTGTGCCCCCGCCACCACGCAACCATGGGTATATTGGGACTCTCCAAGCTGATAGCAGACGTGGCACCATCGGCAGTGAAAGAAAATGAGATGAAGAATTATTTTGGTGAGTAAACGAATTCATTGATTATTAATGGCTTCCTATGTTTTACTCAGGATACACGAACCTCATGAAGCCATAATGCATTTGGTAATTGTCCTGCAGATCTAGGCATTCACTACCGGTCTTAATACTCATGTTTTCTGTATATTTTCCTCCGCCATGTGGGGACTTATCGGCGCCTGGAACTCGCCGATAAGAATTCTCGCCGACGTTGGCGAGTGTTCCAATTTTTCATGTCGGCGAGTGTTCCTATTTTCGGCGACAGATTCAGGTATTGATATTACAGCACTCAATATCTACAATTAATCAGCTTTTACACGTGTTTCTGCAAGGGATTTGGGTAAATATCCAGATGAACACCGAACTCACTTTGATGGACGAAACTATTTTTTTCTGGTGTGTTTTTGTGTTTTGAATGAATCTGCTAACCGTTTCTGTCGCAATTTTTTTTTTTTTTTTTTTTTTTTTTTTTTTTTTTTTTTTTTTGTTGCTAAAATGAAAAAAATAAAATAAAATAATTGAACCTAAACCTAACCTAACCTTTACCTATACCTAACCTTTACCTATACCTAACCTAACCTATACCTATACCTAACCTTTACCTATACCTAACCTAACCTAACCTAACCTATACCTATACCTATACCTATACCTAACCTTTACCTATACCTAACCTAACCTTTACCTATACCTAACCTAACCTAACCTAACCTAACCTAACCTAACCTAACCTAACCTAACCTAACCTAACCTAACCTAACCTTACCTAACCTAACCTATACCTAACCTAACCTAACCTAACCTATACCTAACCTAACCTAACCTAACCTAACCTAACCTAACCTATACCTAACCTAACCTTACCTATACCTAACCTAACCTAACCTAACCTAACCTAACCTAACCTAACCTTACCTTACCTAACCTTACCTTACCTAACCTAACCTAACCTTACCTATACCTAATCTATACCTAACCTAACCTAAACCTAACCTAACCTTTACCTACTACCTAACCTAACCTTACCTAACCTAACCTTACCTAAACCTATACCTAACCTAACCTAACCTATACCTAACCTAACCCATACCAAAAACCTAAACCTAACCCTATACCTAACCTAACCTTACCTATACCTAACCTTACCTATACCTAACCTATACCTAACCTATAACCTAACCTAACCTAACCTAACCTAACCTTTACCTATACCTAAACCTAACCTATACCTATACCAAATCCATACCTAACCTTACCTATACCTAACCTAACCTAACCTAACCTAACCTTTACCTATACCTAACCTAACCTAACCTAACCTATACCTAACCTAACCTAACCTAACCTAACCTAACCTAACCTAACCTAACCTAACCTTTACCTATACCTAACCTAACCTAACCTATACCTAACCTAACCTAACCTAACCTAACCTATACCTAACCTAACCTATACCTATACCTAACCTAACCTAACCTATACCTAACCTAACCTATACCTGCCTCAAAGAAAAAAAAAAAAATAATAATAATTGCGACAGAACCGGTTAGCAGATTCATTCAAAACACAAAAACACACCAGAAAAAAATAGTTTCGTCTACCAAAGTGAGTTCGGTGTTCATCTGGATATTTACCGGGATTAGATACTAGCAATAGCCTGAACTGTTAGGCTGGGTTTATGTGGTTAGGTTAGGTTGGTCAGTTAGCCAATGTCCAGGTTAGGTCAGGTTACTTTACCAAAGTCAAACTGCAGTTTTAGTGTTTTGGGACAAGCGAAACAAATTTTGTGTTCAATAATGAAATAGCTTTTATTCTTCCTTTTCATCTATTACCAGTGGAACTGTCGTCGAAAATTTCCACGTCGGCGAGAGTTCCATAAACCGACTTATTCACTTGCGTGTTTAATTCCCTTGACCGTGAGACGGCGAGAAGTGTGGCGCAGCGGCCGGCCGCCAGGCAGCAGCGGGCAGGCCGGGCAATGGCACTCCATCATATTCGCCTATTTGACCGAAATGGCTCCACAAAACCTAACCGATGATTAAATGATTGATTAAAATATCAAAACAATGGCGTGACCTAAAATATATTAATTTTTGGTATTATGTACTTTGTATTAGTGGATCCTCTAGATAATAAATCTTTAGCCGTTTCATAGTGTAGATGTGGGGCGGGGAGAGGTTGGTGTAGATAGCGGGGCAGGTATAGTCATTGATGTAGATAGCGGGGCAGGTATACTCATTGATGTAGATAGCGGGGCAGGTATACTCATTGATGTAGATAGCGGGGCAGGTATAGTCATTGATGTAGATAGCGGGGCAGGTATACTCATTGATGTAGATAGCGGGGCAGGTATAGTCATTGATGTAGATAGCGGGGCAGGTATACTCATTGATGTAGATAGCGGGGCAGGTATAGTCATTGATGTAGATAGCGGGGCAGGTATAGTCATTGATGTAGATAGCGGGGCAGGTATACTCATTGATGTAGATAGCGGGGCAGGTATACTCATTGATGTAGATAGCGGGGCAGGTATAGTCATTCCGAGTATTTTCATGTATAAGTTGGCTGAGCTATTTAGAAATTCAATTTTCGAAAGCGAAGTCAGGTTAGGAGGCTACAAAAGGTTAGGTTAGGTTTCATAAAGTTAGGAGTTTACAAAAGGTTAAGTTAGATTTAGTCCGGATTGGAGTTTACAAAAGGTTAGGTTAGGTTTAGTCAGGATAGAAGGTTAGGTTAGGTTTAGTCATTGGGGAGCGGAGGTGGGGGCGGCGGGCCAGTATGATGCAGGCAATGGGGCAGTGTGGGGCAGGCAGCGGGGCCAGTGTGGGGCAGGCAGCGGGGCCAGTGTGGGGCAGGCAGTGGGGCCAGTGTGGGGCAGGCAGCGGGGCCAGTGTGGGGCAGGCAGCGGGGCCAGTGTGGGGCAGGCAGCGGGGCCAGTGTGGGGCAGGCAGTGGGGCCAGTGTGGGGCAGGCAGCGGGGCCAGTGTGGGGCAGGCAGCGGGCCAGTGTGGGGCAGGCAGCGGGGCCAGTGTGGGGCAGGCAGCGGGGCCAGTGTGGGGCAGGCAGCGGGGCCAGTGTGGGGCAGGCAGCGGGGCCAGTGTGGGGCAGGCAGCGGGGCCAGTGTGGGGCAGGCAGCGGGGCCAGTGTGGGGCAGGCAGCGGGGCCAGTGTGGGGCAGGCAGCGGGGCCAGTGTGGGGCAGGCAGCGGGGCCAGTGTGGGGCAGCCAGCGGGCATCACACTAAGTAACTAAGTAATGATTGTTTCTTCAGGTCGTAAGGTTGCCATTGATGCGTCGATGAGCCTGTATCAATTCCTGGTGGCGGTGCGACAGGAGGGACATATGCTGATGACGGCTGACGGCGAGACTACCAGGTGGGCGGCCATCGGGGCTGAGACTAGTCATGTTTCAGATCAGATAATAGTAATAATACGACAAGATATAACAAGATATGTATTTTTTTTTCACACAGTCTTAATATAACAAGATAGATGTTTTTTTCACAGTCTTAATATAACAAGATAGATATTTTTTTTTCACACTCTTAATATAACAAGATAGATATTTTTTCCACACAGTCTTAATATAACAAGATAGATATTTTTTCACACAGTCTTAATATAACAAGATAGATATTTTTTTCACACAGTCTTAATATAACAAGATAGATATTTTTTTCACACAGTCTTAATATAACAAGATAGATATTTTTCACACACTCTTAATATAACAAGATAGATATTTTTTCACACAGTCTTAATATAACAAGATAGATATTTTTTTCACAGTCTTAATATAACAAGATAGATATTTTTTTCACAGTCTTAATATAACAAGATAGATATTTTTTTCACAGTCTTAATATAACAAGATAGATATTTTTTTCACAGTGTCTTAATATAACAAGATAGATATTTTCCACACAGTCTTAATATAACAAGATAGATATTTTTTTCACAGTCTTAATATAACAAGATAGATATTTTTTTCACACAGTCTTAATATAACAAGATAGATATTTTTTTTTCACACAGTCTTAATATAACAAGATAGATATTTTTTTTCACACAGTCTTAATATAACAAGATAGATATTTTTTTTCCACACAGTCTTAATATAACAAGATAGATATTTTTTTTTCACAGTCTTAATATAACAAGATAGATATTTTTTTTCACAGTCTTAATATAACAAGATAGATATTTTTTTTCAGTCTTAATATAACAAGATAGATATTTTTTTCACACAGTCTTAATATAACAAGATAGATATTTTTTTCACAGTCTTAATATAACAAGATGGATATTTTTTTCACACAGTCTTAATATAACAAGATAGATATTTTTTTCACACAGTCTTAATATAACAAGATAGATATTTTTTTTTCACACTCTTAATATAACAAGATAGATATTTTTTTTTCACAGTCTTAATATAACAAGATAGATATTTTTTCACACAGTCTTAATATAACAAGATAGATATTTTTCCACACAGTCTTAATATA
The DNA here is from genome assembly GCA_016584305.1 of Chionoecetes opilio. Taxonomy (NCBI): domain Eukaryota; kingdom Metazoa; phylum Arthropoda; class Malacostraca; order Decapoda; family Majidae; genus Chionoecetes; species Chionoecetes opilio. The sequence continues at coordinate 151,654 of JACEEZ010005742.1, read as the reverse complement.
ACAAGATAGATATTTTTTTCACACAGTCTTAATATAACAAGATAGATATTTTTTTCACACAGTCTTAATATAACAAGATAGATATTTTTCACAGTCTTAATATAACAAGATAGATATTTTTTTCACACAGTCTTAATATAACAAGATAGATATTTTTTCACACAGTCTTAATATAACAAGATAGATATTTTTCCACACAGTCTTAATATAACAAGATAGATATTTTTTCACACAGTCTTAATATAACAAGATAGATATTTTTTCACACAGTCTTAATATAACAAGATAGATATTTTTCACAGTCTTAATATAACAAGATAGATATTTTTTCACACAGTCTTAATATAACAAGATAGATATTTTTCCACACCGTCTTAATATAACAAGATAGATATTTTTTCACACAGTCTTAATATAACAAGATAGATATTTTCCACACAGTCTTAATATAACAAGATAGATATTTTTTCACACAGTCTTAATATAACAAGATAGATATTTTTTTCACAGTCTTAATGTAACAAGATAGATATTTTTTTCACACAGTCTTTATATAACAAGATAGATATTTTTTCCACACAGTCTTAATATAACAAGATAGATATTTTTTCCACACAGTCTTAATATAACAAGATAGATATTTTTTCACACAGTCTTAATATAACAAGATAGATATTTTTTTCACACAGTCTTAATATAACAAGATAGATATTTTTCCACAGTCTTAATATAACAAGATAGATATTTTTTTCACACAGTCTTAATATAACAAGATAGATATTTTTCCACACAGTCTTAATATAACAAGATAGATATTTTTCCACACAGTCTTAATATAACAAGATAGATATTTTTCCACACAGTCTTAATATAACAAGATAGATATTTTTTCCACACAGTCTTAATATAACAAGATAGATATTTTTTCCACACAGTCCTAATATAACAAGATAGATATTTTTTTCACACAGTCTTAATATAACAAGATAGATATTTTTCCACACAGTCTTAATATAACAAGATAGATATTTTTTTCACACAGTCTTAATATAACAAGATAGATATTTTTTTCACACAGTCTTAATATAACAAGATAGATATTTTTTTCACAGTCTTAATATAACAAGATAGATATTTTTTTCACACAGTCTTAATATAACAAGATAGATATTTTTTTCACACAGTCTTAATATAACAAGATAGATATTTTTTTCACACAGTCTTAATATAACAAGATAGATATTTTTTTCACACAGTCTTAATATAACAAGATAGATATTTTTTTCACACAGTCTTAATATAACAAGATAGATATTTTTTTCACACAGTCTTAATATAACAAGATAGATATTTTTTTCACAGTCTTAATATAACAAGATAGATATTTTTTTCACAGTCTTAATATAACAAGATAGATATTTTTTTCACACAGTCTTAATATAACAAGATAGATATTTTTTTCACAGTCTTAATATAACAAGATAGATATTTTTCACACAGTCTTAATATAACAAGATAGATATTTTTTTTCACAGTCTTAATATAACAAGATAGATATTTTTTTTCACACAGTCTTAATATAACAAGATAGATATTTTTCCACACAGTCTTAATATAACAAGATAGATATTTTTCACAGTCTTAATATAACAAGATAGATATTTTTTTCACACAGTCTTAATATAACAAGATAGATATTTTTTTTCACACTCTTAATATAACAAGATAGATATTTTTTTCACACAGCTTTAATATAACAAGATAGATATTTTTTTCACAGTCTTAATATAACAAGATAGATATTTTTTTCACACTCTTAATATAACAAGATAGATATTTTTTTCACACAGTCTTAATATAAAAAGATAGATATTTTTTTCACAGTCTTAATATAACAAGATAGATATTTTTTTTCACAGTCTTAATATAACAAGATAGATATTTTTTTTCACAGTCTTAATATAACAAGATAGATATTTTTTTTCACACAGTCTTAATATAACAAGATAGATATTTTTTTTCACACAGTCTTAATATAACAAGATAGATATTTTTTTCACAGTCTTAATATAACAAGATAGATATTTTTTTCACAGTCTTAATATAACAAGATAGATATTTTTTTCACACAGTCTTAATATAACAAGATAGATATTTTTTTCACACAGTCTTAATATAACAAGATAGATATTTTTTCCACACAGTCTTAATATAACAAGATAGATATTTTTCCACACAGTCTTAATATAACAAGATAGATATTTTTCCACACAGTCTTAATATAACAAGATAGATATTTTTTCCACACAGTCTTAATATAACAAGATAGATATTTTTTTCACACAGTCTTAATATAACAAGATAGATATTTTTTCACACGTCTTAATATAACAAGATAGATATTTTTCACAGTCTTAATATAACAAGATAGATATTTTTCCACACAGTCTTAATATAACAAGATAGATATTTTTCCACACAGTCTTAATATAACAAGATAGATATTTTTCCACACAGTCTTAATATAACAAGATAGATATTTTTCACACAGTCTTAATATAACAAGATAGATATTTTTCACACAGTCTTAATATAACAAGATAGATATTTTTTTCACACAGTCTTAATATAACAAGATAGATATTTTTTTTCACACAGTCTTAATATAACAAGATAGATATTTTTTTTCACACTCTTAATATAACAAGATAGATATTTTTTTCACACAGTCTTAATATAACAAGATAGATATTTTTTTCACAGTCTTAATATAACAAGATGGATATTTTTTTCACACAGTCTTAATATAACAAGATAGATATTTTTTTCACACAGTCTTAATATAACAAGATAGATATTTTTTTTCACACGTCTTAATATAACAAGATAGATATTTTTTTCACACAGTCTTAATATAACAAGATAGATATTTTTCACACAGTCTTAATATAACAAGATAGATATTTTTTCCACACAGTCTTAATATAACAAGATAGATATTTTTTTCACACAGTCTTAATATAACAAGATAGATATTTTTTTCACACAGTCTTAATATAACAAGATAGATATTTTTTTCACAGTCTTAAAATAACAAGATAGATATTTTTTTCACACAGTCTTAATATAACAAGATAGATATTTTTTCACACAGTCTTAATATAACAAGATAGATATTTTTCCACACAGTCTTAATATAACAAGATAGATATTTTTTCACACAGTCTTAATATAACAAGATAGATATTTTTTTACACAGTCTTAATATAACAAGATAGATATTTTTCACAGTCTTAATATAACAAGATAGATATTTTTTCACACAGTCTTAATATAACAAGATAGATATTTTTCCACACCGTCTTAATATAACAAGATAGATATTTTTCACACAGTCTTAATATAACAAGATAGATATTTTTCCACACAGTCTTAATATAACAAGATAGATATTTTTTACACAGTCTTAATAAACAAGATAGATATTTTTTCCCCAGTCTTAATTAACAAGATAGATATTTTTTCACACAGTCTTAATATAACAAGATAGATATTTTTTCCACACAGTCTTAATATAACAAGATAGATATTTTTTCCCCACAGTCTTAATATAACAAGATAGATATTTTTTCACACAGTCTTAATATAACAAGATAGATATTTTTTTCACACAGTCTTAATATAACAAGATAGATATTTTTTCACACAGTCTTAATATAACAAGATAGATATTTTTTTTCAGTCTTAATATAACAAGATAGATATTTTTCCACACAGTCTTAATATAACAAGATAGATATTTTTCCACACAGTCTTAATATAACAAGATAGATATTTTTTCCACACAGTCTTATATAACAAGATAGATATTTTTTCCACACAGTCTTAATATAACAAGATAGATATTTTTTCACACAGTCCTTAATATAACAAGATAGATATTTTTTTCACACAGTCTTAATATAACAAGATAGATATTTTTCCACACAGTCTTAATATAACAAGATAGATATTTTTTTTTCACAGTCTTAATATAACAAGATAGATATTTTTTTCACACAGTCTTAATATAACAAGATAGATATTTTTTTCACAGTCTTAATATAACAAGATAGATATTTTTTTCACACAGTCTTAATATAACAAGATAGATATTTTTTTCACACAGTCTTAATATAACAAGATAGATATTTTTTTCACACAGTCTTAATATAACAAGATAGATATTTTTTCACACAGTCTTAATATAACAAGATAGATATTTTTTTCACACAGTCTTAATATAACAAGATAGATATTTTTTTCACACAGTCTTAATATAACAAGATAGATATTTTTTCACAGTCTTAATATAACAAGATAGATATTTTTTTCACAGTCTTAATATAACAAGATAGATATTTTTTTCCACAGTCTTAATATAACAAGATAGATATTTTTTCACAGTCTTAATATAACAAGATAGATATTTTTTCACAGTCTTAATATAACAAGATAGATATTTTTTTTACACAGTCTTAATATAACAAGATAGATATTTTTTCAGTTTAATAAACAGATAGATTTCCATCTTAATATAACAAGATAGATATTTTTCCACACAGTCTTAATATAACAAGATAGATATTTTTCACAGTCTTAATATAACAAGATAGATATTTTTTTCACACAGTCTTAATATAACAAGATAGATATTTTTTTCACAGTCTTAATATAACAAGATAGATATTTTTTTCACACTCTTAATATAACAAGATAGATATTTTTTTCACAGTCTTAATATAACAAGATAGATATTTTTTTCACAGTCTTAATATAACAAGATAGATATTTTTTTCACACAGTCTTAATATAAAAAGATAGATATTTTTTCACAGTCTTAATATAACAAGATAGATATTTTTTTCACACAGTCTTAATATAACAAGATAGATATTTTTTTCACAGTCTTACTATAACAAGATAGATATTTTTTTCACAGTCTTAATATAACAAGATAGATATTTTTTTCACAGTCTTAATATAACAAGATAGATATTTTTTTCACACAGTCTTAATATAACAAGATAGATATTTTTTCACAGTCTTAATATAACAAGATAGATATTTTTTTCACACAGTCTTAATATAACAAGATAGATATTTTTTTCACACAGTCTTAATATAACAAGATAGATATTTTTTTCACACAGTCTTAATATAACAAGATAGATATTTTTTCCACACAGTCTTAATATAACAAGATAGATATTTTTCACAGTCTTAATATAACAAGATAGATATTTTTTCCACACAGTCTTAATATAACAAGATAGATATTTTTCACAGTCTTATATAACAAGATAGATATTTTCACACTCTTAATATAACAAGATAGATATTTTTCACAGTCTTAATATAACAAGATAGATATTTTTCCACACAGTCTTAATATAACAAGATAGATATTTTTCCACACAGTCTTAATATAACAAGATAGATATTTTTCCACACAGTCTTAATATAACAAGATAGATATTTTTCCACACAGTCTTAATATAACAAGATAGATATTTTTCCACACAGTCTTAATATAACAAGATAGATATTTTTCACAGTCTTAATATAACAAGATAGATATTTTTCACACGTCTTAATATAACAAGATAGAAAATTTTTCACAGTCTTAATATAACAAGATAGATATTTTTTCACAGTCTTAATATAACAAGATAGATATTTTTCACACAGTCTTAATATAACAAGATAGATATTTTTCACAGTCTTAATATAACAAGATAGATATTTTTTCACACAGTCTTAATATAACAAGATAGATATTTTTCCACAGTCTTAATATAACAAGATAGATATTTTTCACACAGTCTTAATATAACAAGATAGATATTTTTTCCACACGTCTTAATATAACAAGATAGATATTTTTCACACAGTCTTAATATAACAAGATAGATATTTTTTCACACAGTCTTAATATAACAAGATAGATATTTTTCACACAGTCTTAATATAACAAGATAGATATTTTTTTCACAGTCTTAATATAACAAGATAGATATTTTTCACACAGTCTTAATATAACAAGATAGATATTTTTTTTCACAGTCTTAATATAACAAGATAGATATTTTTCACACAGTCTTAATATAACAAGATAGATATTTTTTCACACAGTCTTAATATAACAAGATAGATATTTTTTCACACAGTCTTAATATAACAAGATAGATATTTTTTTCACACAGTCTTAATATAAAAGATAGATATTTTTTCACACAGTCTTAATATAACAAGATAGATATTTTTTTCACACAGTCTTAATATAACAAGATAGATATTTTTTCACACAGTCTTAATATAACAAGATAGATATTTTTTCTCACAGTCTTAATATAACAAGATAGATATTTTTTCACACAGTCTTAATATAACAAGATAGATATTTTTTTCACAGTCTTAATATAACAAGATAGATATTTTTCCACACAGTCTTAATATAACAAGATAGATATTTTTTTCACAGTCTTAATATAACAAGATAGATATTTTTCCACACAGTCTAATATAACAGATAGATATTTTTTTCACACGTCTTAATATAACAAGATAGATATTTTTCCACACAGTCTTAATATAACAAGATAGATATTTTTTTCACACAGTCTTAATATAACAAGATAGATATTTTTTCACACAGTCTTAATATAACAAGATAGATATTTTTCCACACAGTCTTAATATAACAAGATAGATATTTTTCACACAGTCTTAATATAACAAGATAGATATTTTTCCACACGTCTTAATATAACAAGATAGATATTTTTTCCAACAGTCTTAATATAACAAGATAGATATTTTTCCACAGTCTTAATATAACAAGATAGATATTTTTCACACAGTCTTAATATAACAAGATAGATATTTTTCACACAGTCTTAATATAACAAGATAGATATTTTTCACACAGTCTTAATATAACAAGATAGATATTTTTCACACAGTCTTAATATAACAAGATAGATATTTTTCCACACAGTCTTAATATAAAAGATAGATATTTTTCCACACAGTCTTAATATAACAAGATAGATATTTTTCCACACAGTCTTAATATAACAAGATAGATATTTTTCACACAGTCTTAATATAACAAGATAGATATTTTTTCCACACAGTCTTAATATAACAAGATAGATATTTTTCCACACAGTCTTAATATAACAAGATAGATATTTTTCCACACAGTCTTAATATAACAAGATAGATATTTTTCCACACAGTCTTAATATAACAAGATAGATATTTTTCCACACAGTCTAATATAACAAGATAGATATTTTTCCACAGTCTTAATATAACAAGATAGATATTTTTCCACACAGTCTTAATATAACAAGATAGATATTTTTCCACAGTCTTAATATAACAAGATAGATATTTTTCCACACAGTCTTAATATAACAAGATAGATATTTTTCCACACAGTCTTAATATAACAAGATAGATATTTTTCACACAGTCTTAATATAACAAGATAGATATTTTTCCACACAGTCTTAATATAACAAGATAGATATTTTTCACACAGTCTTAATATAACAAGATAGATATTTTTTCCACACAGTCTTAATATAACAAGATAGATATTTTTTCACACTCTTAATATAACAAGATAGATATTTTTCACAGTCTTAATATAACAAGATAGATATTTTTTCACACAGTCTTAATATAACAAGATAGATATTTTTTCACACAGTCTTAATATAACAAGATAGATATTTTTCACAGTGTCTTAATATAACAAGATAGATTTTTTTTTCCACAGTCTTAATATAACAAGATAGATATTTTTTCACACAGTCTTAATATAACAAGATAGATATTTTTTTTCACAGTCTTAATATAACAAGATAGATATTTTTCCACACAGTCTTAATATAACAAGATAGATATTTTTTTTCACAGTCTTAATATAACAAGATAGATATTTTTCCACACAGTCTTAATATAACAAGATAGATATTTTTCACACAGTCTTAATATAACAAGATAGATATTTTTTTCACACAGTCTTAATATAACAAGATAGATATTTTTCCACACAGTCTTAATATAACAAGATAGATATTTTTCCACACAGTCTTAATATAACAAGATAGATATTTTTCCACACAGTCTTAATATAACAAGATAGATATTTTTCCACACAGTCTTAATATAACAAGATAGATATTTTTCCACAGATCTTAATATAACAAGATAGATATTTTTCCACACAGTCTTAATATAACAAGATAGATATTTTTCACACAGTCTTAATATAACAGATAGATATTTTCCCACAGTCTTAATATAACAGATAGATATTTTTCCACACAGTCTTAATATAACAAGATAGATATTTTTCCACACAGTCTTAATATAACAAGATAGATATTTTTCCACACAGTCTTAATATAACAAGATAGATATTTTTCCACACAGTCTTAATAAACAAGATAGATATTTTTCCACACAGTCTTAATATAACAAGATAGATATTTAAGCTGTGCGAAAAAAGATCTTGTTATATAACAAGAATAAGAATATCTTGTTCAATCACAAGTAATAATAATAAGCAAGATAGTATACATTATTCTCTCTACTACACTACTTAACTATAACTACTATATACTACTATTTACTACTACACATCTTAATGAATATATCTTGCAGTCACCTGATGGGTTTCTTCTACCGCACGATCCGCATGGTGGACAACGGGATCAAACCGGTGTATGTGTTTGACGGCAAGCCTCCCACCATGAAGGGCGGAGAGCTGGCCAAGCGGAAGGAGCGACGGGAGGAGGCGCAGAAGTCACTGGAGAAGGCGGAGGAGGCAGGTGGGTGCTCTCTCTCCCTCCTGAAGGCTCTCTCTTATCCACTCTCTCCTACTGAAGGCTCTCTACTTATCCACTCTCTCCTCCTGAAAGCTACTCTTATCCACTCTCTCCTCTGAAGCTCTCTCTATCAGTCTCCTGAAGGCTTCTTTACCACCTCCCTCCTGAAGGCTACTCTTTATCGCACTCTCCCTCCATGAAGGGCTTACCACTGCTCTCCTCCGAAGGCCTCTCTTATCCAATCTCCTCCTGAAGGCTTCTTATCACTCTCTCCCTCCTGAAGGCTCTCTCTATCCACTCTCTCCCTCCTGAAGGCTCTTTTTATCCACTCTCTCCCTCCTGAAGGCTCTCTTATCCACTCTCTCCCTCCTGAAGGCTCTCTCTTATCCACTCTCTCCCTCCTGAAGGCTCTCTTATCCACTCTCTCCCTCCTGAAGGCTCTCTCTTATCCACTCTCCCTCCTGAAGGCTCTCTTATCCACTCTCTCCCTCCTGAAGGCTCTCTCTTATCCACTCTCCCTCCTGAAGGCTCTCTTATCCACTCTCCCTCCTGAAGGCGGTGGTGAAAAAAGTCGGTTGTTTGGACAAGTCGGATGTTTGCAGGTCGGATGTTGGGAATTTGTCTGTATATACAGAGCATCAGAGGCATATAGCACTCTCACTGTCCAACATGTCCTACTATCCTGCCCCCATCTTACTCCTGCCCATTCCAGTTCCTTCCCTCATTTGTCCTCCCTGTCTGGCGGACATGCTCCCGGAATCCCCCTCCTTCTCCCTGGACAATGTAACCTCCTTCCTCCAACACATCCACATCCTACCTCTGATCTAACCCTCCTGCTGTAACATTCCGTTCTTTCCCCTTCCCTCACCGTTGCACTATTATTCTTTAACCCTGACCCTTGATATGCTTTGCCATAGTGCCATAGGACCTCTGATGGCTGGCACATTACCCTTTCTTGGCATTAAATCAATCAATCTCCCTCCTGAAGGCTCTCTCTTATCCACTCTCTTCTCTCTGTTGAACGTCAGATTTCCCCACAATGTCACACACAAAATTAAAAGATAGACTAAGTAGATAGGATAAAATAGAATAACGAAATCTATATCGTTAAGAAAATATATATCATTAACGTGTTCTTCTTTTTCGGTTTAACGTCAGATTTTGCCACGGTGTCTTATGAGGTTAGAGTGTCGGTGATACACTTCCATCTCTCTCTCTCCATTGCCTTAACCTCTTCAATGCCCAATGCTGCCAGATCCTCTCCAACACACTGCCTCCATGTCTTATTACTACTACTACTACTACTACTACTACTACTACTACTACTACTACTACTACTACTTCTTCAATGGCCAATGCTGCCAGATCCTCT
>JACEEZ010005742.1:108897-136397 GCA_016584305.1 Chionoecetes opilio | reverse complement strand
ACCCTCGACGACGTCATCAAGAATGTCGACACGAAGAAATATACGGTGCCCGAAGACTGGCCGTTCGCAGGGGCACGGCAGCTGTTTATTGAGCCCGAGGTGAAGGATCCGGCGGAAGTTGAGGTTTGTGTTTCCTATTTCATTGATTTAAGGTAGTTTTTTTAAAGTTTTTTTTTTTTTTTTTTTTTTTTTTTTTTTTTTATATATATTATTATTATTATTATTATTATTATTATTTTTTTATTATTTTTTTTTTATTTTTTTATATAGTTTAGTTTAGTATAGTTTAACCCCTTGAGACCCAGAACGTAATTTCCATAGTAATTTGGGTGCCATTAAGACGATTTTTTAGTGACTATAAGCAATATTTTATAGCTATGACCTGTTTAGTATCCTTGTCCACTAACTACTGTGGTATATTCAGTGACTTTTTGTAATTTTATGGCTCGACAAGATCATTTTTTATAGCAAAGAAAAGATCTGGGCGTGAAGGTGTTAATGGTATGTCTGTTTAGTGTAAGGGAAGACTCATTGATTTAAGGGTTTTATTGTCTGTTTAGCGTAAGGGAAGACTCATTGATGTAAGGGTTTGTTGTCTGTTTAGTGTAAGGGAAGACTCATTGATTTAAGGGTTTTATTGTCTGTTTAGCGTAAGGGAAGACTTATTGATGTAAAGGTTTGTTGTCTGTTTAGCGTAAGGGAAGACTCGTTGATGTAAGGGTTTGTTGTCTGTTTAGCGTAAGGGAAGACTCGTTGATGTAAGGGTTTGTTGTCTGTTTAGTGTAAGGGAAGACTCGTTGATGTAAAGGTTTGTTGTCTGTTTAGTGTAAGGGAAGACTCGTTGATGTAAGGGTTTGTTGTCTGTTTAGTGTAAGGGAAGACTCATTGATGTAAGGGTTTGTTGTCTGTTTAGCGTAAGGGAAGACTCATTGATGTAAGGGTTTGTTGTCTGTTTAGCGTAAGGGAAGACTCGTTGATGTAAGGGTTTGTTGTCTGTTTAGTGTAAGGGAAGACTCATTGATGTAAGGGTTTGTTGTCTGTTTAGTGTAAGGGAAGACTCGTTGATGTAAGGGTTTGTTGTCTGTTTAGCGTAAGGGAAGACTCGTTGATGTAAGGGTTTGTTGTCTGTTTAGCGTAAGGGAAGACTCGTTGATGTAAGGGTTTGTTGTCTGTTTAGTGTAAGGGAAGACTCATTGATGTAAGGGTTTGTTGTCTGTTTAGTGTAAGGGAAGACTCATTGATGTAAGGGTTTGTTGTCTGTTTAGCGTAAGGGAAGACTCATTGATGTAAGGGTTTGTTGTCTGTTTAGCGTAAGGGAAGACTCATTGATGTAAGGGTTTGTTGTCTGTTTAGTGTAAGGGAAGACTCATTGATGTAAGGGTTTGTTGTCTGTTTAGTGTAAGGGAAGACTCATTGATGTAAGGGTTTGTTGTCTGTTTAGCGTAAGGGAAGACTCGTTGATGTAAGGGTTTGTTGTCTGTTTAGTGTAAGGGGTAAGAAGGGGAGTAAGGGGACTTCTCACTCCTCCCCTCCATAAAGTGAGAGGGCGAAAGTATTTACACGGACAAACCCCTCAAAGGCTTACCCCCTCTCTCTCTCTCTCTCTCTCTCTCTCTCTCTCTCTCTCTCTCTCTCTCTCTCTCTCTCTCTCTCTCTCTCTCTCTCTCTCTCAATCGGTTTTTTTTTTTATATTCTCCTTGTTCCTCTTTTACCCAATAATCATTCTTCCTTATGTTCTTATGTTCTTAATTCATGGCACACTATTCTATATTTAATGGGATACTAAAAGAACGCTCCAACTGTGGGTCAAATCCTTACCACAATACAGCCAAATTCCCAACATCCGACCTCCAAACATCCGACTTGTCCAAACATCCGACCTCCAAACATCCGACCTCCAAACATCCGACCTCCAAACATCCGACCTCCAAACATCCGACCTCCAAACATCCGACCTCCAAACATCCGACCTCCAAACATCCGACCTCCCAACATCCGACCTCCCAACATCCGACCTCCAAACATCCGACTTGTCCAAACAACCGACTTTTTTCACCACCACATTGTGTCTTAATTGGCCATTTATTTGACTTCGTTTTTTTTTTTTTAGTGTATAGAAAACATTGACGTGTGGCTTTATTTATGCATGAATTTTACTTTGGCGTCTACCACTGGCTCGGCCTTCAAGAGCTGCATCTTTTATGTTATACACCATTTTGTCCTTACGTTTATGGTTACTGTGATATCCGAACATCCGACTATTTCAATTATCCGACCTACCTTCGGTCCCCCCAAGGTCGTTGTTCAATACCTCCCCTTTATATGCTGTGCCATATGACCTCTGATGTCCGGCCCATTCACCTTTTTTGGCATTAAATCAATCCATCAATCCACCCGCACAGCTGAAGTGGACTGAACCAGAGGAGGAGAAGCTAGTGGAGTACATGTGCCAGGAAAAGGGATTCTCCGAGGATCGTATCCGCAACGGCATCAAGAAGCTGACCAAGGCACGTAACGCCAGCACTCAGGGACGCCTCGACTCATTCTTCAAGGTTCTCCCGTCTCCCAACGCTAACAACAACAACAAGAGGAAGGTGAGTCAGGCTGGTCAATGATTGGAATGGACTCAGTAGACAGGTAGTTAGTGGGGAGTCATTAGGGAGCTTTAAAAGGAGGCTAGATAATTTAATGGATGGGGATGAAAGGTGGATGTAGGTAGTGTTAGGTACCGTAGGCTTTTACTGTACAAGGGGTATGTAGTAGTGTTTCTGTGTATAGGGGGGGGGGATGTAGAAGTAGTTTTTCTTACAAGCAGTAGTATCACCATAAACAATAGTGCTGGCAGTTGACCGTCACTGGCAGCATATTCTACTACTGCTACTACAACTACCACCAACACCACTGCTACTGCTACTACTATTATATGACTACTACTACCACCACCACCACTACTACTACTGCTATTATATTACTACTACTACCACCACCACCGCTACTACTATTACTACTACTACTGCTACTACAAATACCACCAACACCACTGCTACTGCTACTACTATTATATTACTACTACTACCACCACCACCGCTACTACTATTATTACTACTACTGCTACTACAAATACCACCAACACCACTGCTACTGCTACTACTATTATATGACTACTACTACCACCACCACCGCTACCACCACTGCTACTACTATTACTACTACTACAACTGCTACCTACCACTCATGCCGCTACTGGTCCTTCCACTACTAACACAGTGCAGAGATAGAGACAGTGCGCTCATTCCGAGAAGTAGTAATAATAATAATAGTACAGTAAAACCTCTCATATTGGGACTCATTGGGCCAAGGAGTGGTCCGAGTAATGCAAGGATCCGAATAATGGGGGGATAAGAAGAAAAAAAAAAAAAGAAAAAAAAACATTAGGTGTATAATATAGCTATTTCGACCCCTAAAAAAAAAAAAAAAAAAAAAAAAATAATAATAATAATAATCTAGGTATATAGCTAGGAAATTTCGACCCCTAAAATTTTTTTTAAAATCTAGGTGTATATATATAGCTAGGAAATTTCGACCCCTAAAAAAAATTAAAAAAATCTAGGTGTATATATATAGCTAGGAAATTTCGACCCCTAAAAAAAAATTTAAAAAATCTAGGTGTATATATATAGCTAGGAAATTTCGACCCCTAAAAAAAATTTAAAAAATCTAGGTGTATATATATAGCTAGGAAATTTCGACCCCTAAAAAAAATTTAAAAAATCTAGGTGTATATATATAGCTAGGAAATTTCGACCCCTAAAAAAAAAAAAAAAAAAAAAAAAAATAGGTGTATATATATAGCTAGGAAATTTCGACCCCTAAAAAAAAAAAAAAAAAAATCTAGGTGTATATATATATAGCTAGGAAATTTCGACCCCTAAAAAAAAAAAAAAAAAAAAAAAAAATCTAGGTGTATATATATAGCTAGGAAATTTCGACCCCTAAAAAAAAAAAAAAAAAAAAAAAAAAAAAATCTAAGTGTGTATATATAGCTAGGAAATTTCGACCCCTAAAAAAAAAAAAAAAAAAAAAAAAAAAAAAAAAAAAAAAATCTAGGTGTATATGTATAGCTAGGAAATTTCGACCCCTTGTCCGAATAATGTCAAAGTCCGAACACGAGAGGTTTTACTGTAATTATTATTTTATTATCGCCCGGAGTCATACAGGCAAAGGGAGGTGAAGTGAGAGAACGCTGAAAGATAGACCCATAAATTCTTCTAATGTTCTTCTCTAAGTGAATGAATAAACCTTTTTGCTTTCTCTATTTTTCTTCATTTTATATCATATTTTGTATTTCTCTTACCAACCCCACACACTCCTATCTCATGTCACGCTCCTCCCCAACCCTCTGCACACCCTATCAAGTTCCTCTCACTGTCCAACATGTCCTACTATCCTGCCCCCATCTTACTCCTGCCCGTTCCAGTTCCTTCCCTCATTTGTCCTCCCTGTCTTGCGGACATGCTCCCGGAATCCCCCTCCTTCTCCCTGGACAATGTAACCTCCTTCCTCCAACACATCCACATCCTACCTCTGATCTAACCCTCCTGCTGTAACATTCCGTTCTTTCCCCTTCCCTCACCGTTGCACTATTATTCTTTAACCCTGACCCTTGATATGCTTTGCCATAGTGCCATAGGACCTCTGATGGCTGGCACATTACCCTTTCTTGGCATTAAATCAATCCATCAATTTTTTGTTCCAGTCCGAGGAGAAGCCCAAATCGTCCAAGAAAGCCCGAGGGGGGAGAGGCAAGTTTGGCAAAGCCCGATAGGTTCCCGGCAGCCCGGCGGTTAGGGAAGCACCTTGGTCTTTGTGCAAGCTGGAACACTCAACTGTTTTTATTGTGAAAGCTTAATCCCTAGTTATTATGTGTAAGCTAAAACACATTATATGGGTGAAAGTTTTAATACATAGTCTGTGTTTATGGGTGATGCCTAGTAAGGTGACGCATGGAAAGCTGTGCGTCAGACTAAGCTATCCTTGACTCCTTCATTAAAGTATCATGAGAAGCCCGCTATGACTTTCCTAGAGGAGTGTACAGAGTTCACAAATAGGGTGGTGAATGATTGGAATGGACTCAGTAGACAGGTAGTTAGTGTAGAGTCATTAGGGAGCTGAAATGGAGGCTAGATAATTTCATGGATGGGGATGAAAGGTGGATGTAGGTAGTGTTAAGTAACAGGAACTACCTCGTGTAGGTCTCGCGGCCTCTTGTAGCTTCCTTATTTTCTTATGTTCTTATGTTATGTAAAGAAAAAGGGAAGGTGATGAAATGGCCCTGTGATGTAGCATTCACCATTCCCCTATAGGCAATAGTCTTTGTGAGTCCAGACCCATGATGAACACTAGTCTTTGTGAGTCCAGACCCATGATGAACACTAGTCTTTGTGAGTCCGGACCCATGATGAACACTAGTCTTTGTGAGTCCAGACCCATGATGAACACTAGTCTTTGTGAGTCCAGACCCATGATGAACACTAGTCTTTGTGAGTCCAGACCCATGATGAACACTAGTCTTTGTGAGTCCAGACCCATGATGAACACTAGTCTTTGTGAGTCCGGACCCATGATGAACACTAGTCTTTGTGAGTCCAGACCCATGATGAACACTAGTCTTTGTGAGTCCAGACCCATGATGAACACTAGTCTTTGTGAGTCCAGACCCATGATGAACACTAGTCTTTGTGAGTCCAGACCCATGATGAACACTAGTCTTTGTGAGTCCAGACCCATGATGAACACTAGTCTTTGTGAGTCCAGACCCATGATGAACACTAGTCTTTGTGAGTCCAGACCCATGATGAACACTAGTCTTTGTGAGTCCAGACCCATGATGAACACACTAGTCTTTGTGAGTCCAGACCCATGATGAACACTAGTCTTTGTGAGTCCAGACCCATGATGAACACTAGTCTTTGTGAGTCCAGACCCATGATGAACACACTAGTCTTTGTGAGTCCAGACCCATGATGAACACTAGTCTTTGTGAGTCCAGACCCATGATGAACACTAGTCTTTGTGAGTCCGGACCCATGATGAACACTAGTCTTTGTGAGTCCAGACCCATGATGAACACTAGTCTTTGTGAGTCCAGACCCATGATGAACACTAGTCTTTGTGAGTCCAGACCCATGATGAACACTAGTCTTTGTGAGTCCAGACCCATGATGAACACTAGTCTTTGTGAGTCCGGACCCATGATGAACACTAGTCTTTGTGAGTCCAGACCCATGATGAACACTAGTCTTTGTGAGTCCAGACCCATGATGAACACTAGTCTTTGTGAGTCCAGACCCATGATGAACACTAGTCTTTGTGAGTCCAGACCCATGATGAACACTAGTCTTTGTGAGTCCAGACCCATGATGAACACTAGTCTTTGTGAGTCCAGACCCATGATGAACACTAGTCTTTGTGAGTCCAGACCTATGATGAACACTAGTCTTTGTGAGTCCAGACCCATGATGAACACTAGTCTTTGTGAGTCCAGACCCATGATGAACACTAGTCTTTGTGAGTCCAGACCCATGATGAACACTAGTCTTTGTGAGTCCAGACCCATGATGAACACACTAGTCTTTGTGAGTCCAGACCCATGATGAACACTAGTCTTTGTGAGTCCAGACCCATGATGAACACTAGTCTTTGTGAGTCCAGACCCATGATGAACACACTAGTCTTTGTGAGTCCAGACCCATGATGAACACTAGTCTTTGTGAGTCCAGACCCATGATGAACACTAGTCTTTGTGAGTCCAGACCCATGATGAACACTAGTCTTTGTGAGTCCAGACCCATGATGAACACTAGTCTTTGTGAGTCCAGACCCATGATGAACACTAGTCTTTGTGAGTCCAGACCCATGATGAACACACTAGTCTTTGTGAGTCCAGACCCATGATGAACACTAGTCTTTGTGAGTCCAGAGCACAGAGTTATACACTAGAGCGTGCATCCCCTACCCCAGCAGTGGGTGGGCGGAGTGAGGCAGGCGGGGTCGGGTGGCAGACAGGCAACCATGATACTCGACGTTATTTTGTCAGACGAACAAGTTTTACGTTGTTGTCATTTTTTAACAGCTGCTTTTTTTTGCATTGGTGTGTGTCACATGCCAACGGGATCAGAACAATGTGTTGATTCCGAGACAGTGAATGGCAATTCAATGCAAGCACAATTATAGAAATAATAGCGAGTTGAAGCAAAAAAGTGAGAGAAATGTTTATGTACTATTTTATTTTACGCTCATTATCTTATTCTGGGTTTGACTTACTGTCATTAATTTGTGCTCGTGATCTGCAGCAATGTCTCATGAACACGATGGTAGGTTCTGTATTTTCTAAATATCATCTGGTAGCTTGATAACACCAGACATGCCTGTGTGATGTCAAGCCTCTCCCTGTAATCTGTGACTGGGAGGGGAGGATAGTAAACCCTGGCCAGGGAAATAGTGCCACCAGGCTGCGGAAGCGACGCTCACCACGGCGAAAAGCTGTTCCGTCGCAAGTTTTCTGTTCATGGCAATTTTTTACCATCTACTTATTGTTGCATTGGCACGTGTCACATACCAGCAGAATCAGAAAAATATGCTGATTCCGAGACAGCGAATGAAAATTGAATGGCAGCAAAATGACTGGTATAATAGGGAGTTGAAGCAAGGAAGGGGAAAAAAAATGTTTATGCACTATTTTATTTTGGTGTCATTATGTTATTGTAGGTGTAGCTTACTGTATTACATTACTATTCATGACGTGGAGTAATGTCTTGTGAAGACGATGATAGGTTCAGTTATTCTAGATATCATCTGGTAGTTTGATAATATCGTGTAAGAGTACAACATGTCGTGTGGGCCGGAGCATCCTCTGTGGTCGCAGAGTATCATGGTTTGATGGCGGCCGAGCCACTCAAGTTGCCTCAGCTGATGCTCCCCTATGCCTATGCGATCTCTAGTGTATAACTCTGTGGTCCAGACCCATGATGAACACACTAGTCTTTGTGAGACACAGCTGTGTGACTGCTGTGATTCTTAGCAGTCATGGATGGCCGTGCATGGAGCAGCATGACTGTCAGGCTGTTAAGGTACACATGGGACCAGGACTTGTGCAAGTATACAGAATACTAGATGGACCAAACAATTACTACAACACTAATGTAACAGTTTAAACAACAACCAAATATCAGCAGTCATAGCACCATAGGAATGTTTTGTTCACTGTCACCACGGTGTGTCACCAGCACCCTTGGCTGATGATGATGATGATGTACAGCATTAGCACTCCCATTGTTGGTGCCTGCAGCCAGGTGGTTGAGGCGTGGGGCACTATCTCAAGCCAGGCATCGGTGCTCGCAAGATGCTGCTTGGCACCAGTGGCCGGCACACCCCCACCACCCACCACCTCAGCCTCCACCAGCACCACCAGTACCACCTCACCAGGGAGTGCAGGCCCAGGCGCCGGCGCTGGCGGCGGTCCAAGAACCTCTTGAGGTGCTGGGCGATGAGGCGGGCATTGGCGGCATCCTTGGCTCCCTCGCACTCCCCCCCAAAGTATGCCTTTATCTTCAGGGCCGGGAGGGGGGGGGGGCGTGGGCTCCCGGCAGAGGTGGACGCGTTCTCAGCGCCGCACATACTCTCAAACACTTCCTTCACCCCCAGGATGGCGTTGTCTTCCCTCCAGGGTGTCCCGGCCGCCGCCTTCTCCTGCAGCACCAGGAAGATGGAGCTCTTGAGGCAGAAGCTTCCCGGCACGGCCACGTTCCAGGAGCGGCCGCACCACCACGTGCTGGACGCCTTCATCCGCCGCGGCATCCAACGCTCTGCCTTCAGGTGACACAGCAGCAGCTTGGCAGACAGCTGCACGTCGCGCTGTTCGGGGGAGAGGCCGGCCAGCACTTCTGCCTCCAGCTGGGCAAAGCTGCAGCGCCACCAGCCGTCTGTGGTGGCGCTGAGGTGCATGGTGCGGGCGCCGGCCGGGGTGAGGGGAGGCCGGGCTATCTTGGCGTCCCAGGGCACCTGCAGCACGGGCACCAGGTCCACCCCCACCAGCAGCAGGGGGTACTGTGTCCCCTGCCAGGCCAGGGACAGTGCCACGCCCACCTGGGTCTTGGCGAGGCCCGGCGGCACCACGCCGAGCCGGGCGTCGTCCAGCACACTGTCTGTCAGGGCGTCACTCAGGGCCTCGTACAGGTCCTCGGCCAGACGCTTCCCCTGCAGGTGTGGGTCCTGCGTCTCCACGTCTATCCTGAGGGCGTGACCCTTGTACATGAGGGACGGGTCATTCTCCCGCCGCACGCTCACCACCACCCCGTCGCCCGGCACCACCACCACGTTGATGTCAAACTCGTCGGGGGCAAACATCTTGGAGCCGTCCCTCCCGCTGCCCACCAGCCTCACCCTCAGCTCACGCCCGCCCATGTAGGCAGTGCCCGCGGCGGCCGCCCGGCCCAGGAGGATGCCCGCCGCCCGTAACACGGCCTCCTTCACCCTCGTGGCCTCGCTCTCCTCGCCAAAGTCCACGTTTGCCTTCCTGGCGTCGCTGGGCAGCTTGTTGAGGTCCAGGCCGTCCAGGAGCCTCTGGAGGGTCACGTCGGGGTCCCAGTGGTCCAGGGGCGAGGGCGTCTTCCCCTCCGCCTCGTTGTAGCGGCTGTAGCGGCGCAGGTAGCCGGCAAAGTTCTGGTGAACCTGCTTGGCGTTGGTGCCGGCCCTGCAGGGGGGATCCTGCTCCACACTCTGCTGCAGCAGCTCAAGTGTGTGCTTGTGGCCAAACATGGCGGCCAGTACGAGGGCCGTGTGGCCGTACCTGTCGGGCTGCAGTGGGTGGTACCTGTGCAGCCGTTTGTTGTCTGTGTTGGGGGCGGCGGCCGATGCAATGGCGGCCACGTTCCCTGCGTTGGCGGCGGCGGCGGCCTGCAGGGCCGGCAGGAGGTGGGCCACACACCCAGACTTGCCGTGAGCGGCGGCCTCGTGCAGCGCCGTGGTGCCGCAGACCACGTCCACCACAGTATCCGGGGCAAGCCTCGCCACAGCCAGCAGCAGGTGCAGCAGCTGTAACAAGCCATGACGGCAGGCTATCAGCAGGGCATCGCCACCCACCGCTGTGCTCACATGGCCTGCCTCGGTGTGGCTGTCTGTGTGGCTCTTAAAAAGGGCCTCCTGCAAGCCCACCACCGCCTGCACCTTCTCTTTGTCACTCTCTTCCTTCTGCTGCTCTGCCAGGGTCACCAGAAACCTCTGCTCCCGCTGGTACATCATCTGGGGGTGAAGGGGGGAGAGCAAAAACAAACCACATGAGTAAAGCTTAGGTGTTGTAGTATTATGCAGCAACAAGGTAAACACACACACACCCAAACACACACACAACACACACACACACACACACACACACACACACACACACACACACACACACACACACACACACCATGATGTGAGAGGGGAGGAAGCCCTTACCAGTTCCAGTCGCTTGAGGAGGTGGGGCGGCATCTGCTTCATGTCCCTGGGCAGGCCCTGTGTGGCGTCAGGGATGTACACGGAGGCCCCCAGGTCCCTCACCATCATCTCCGCCAGGGCCAGGTGGCCGGCCTTGAGGGCAGCGTGTAGCGGGGTGGTGCCGTTACGCCCGATGCAGAATGGCCACGCCCCGGCCCACCGCAGGAAGCTGGCCACCAGGGGACAGTTAGCTTTGGCCGCCACCACCATGAAGTTCGTCAACCTGGCCGCCGTCCGCTCCTCTGTCCGGCCTATGATTGTGTTTACCTCGGGCCAGGCGGCCTCCCAGGGCGTGTCCCCGTCCACGGTGGCAATGAGGGAGGCGAAGTCGCTGCGCAGTCCCCTCGTGTGTGGCAGGCGGTCCCTCTCCTGCTTCAGCTGGTTAGAGAATGCCTGCCAGAGAGAGTGCTCTAGAGAAAGTGCTCAAAAGAGTCTGCTGTAGGAGGTTTAACAGTGTTTTCATAAGTCATTAGGGCTTTTAACAGTGTTTTCATAAGTCATTAGGGCTTTTAACAGTGTTTTCATAAGTCATTAGGGCTTTTAACTGTTTTCATAAGTCATTAGGGCTTTTAACAGTGTTTTCATAAGTCATTAGGGCTTTTAACAGTGTTCTCATGAATCAGAGTTTGGCAGAGGGGAGTTATTAGGTAATCTGGGCCGGCCAGAAGCTTTCAGATCATGAATGAAGTGTGTGGTGTTAGCAGGTTAGCATGATGCCACGCCACCACCCGGGCCACTGGTGCCACCCTGCCTGTGCTGCACCCGTGTGGCATCAGCGGGTGAGCCCACGGGTGACTGTTGTGGCCCTGCATGGCCAGTGTGAGGCGAGGATGGATAAGAGGCCAGGGAAGGCAGCGGGTGACCTGCCAGACTGTAGGGTGTGGCTCATCAGGACAGGAGAGGTGGGCTTGTCCACAACACTCAGCCACCCTAGCTAGGCAAACCCACACTACCCACCCCCACCCCCTACCTGACCTCCCCAGGGGCGGGACAAGCCTTGCCTGCGTGCACTCACCACGGTGATGGCGGCGAAGACCCGGGCCGTGGTGTTGGAGGAGTACCATGCCTGGTGCAGGAGGCTGAGGCCCTGGGCGCTGGCCGTCAGGGAGGCGCCCGAGGCCAGGAGGAGGGTGACAATCCTGGGACGGTCGGTCGTGACGGCTTGCTGCAGCGCCGTGGCTGGGAAGTCCCCAGTGAGTTGCATCGGGGCCCCGGCACAGAGGAGGCGCGAGGCTGCCTTTGCATCGTCCCCCTCGGCGATGACGGCGAGGAGCCTGCGGTACAGTTCTTCGGGAGTCCCGGGGATCTGAGGGAGGGAGGAGGCTGTCTGGGGCTGAACAAGGCACTCAGGCAGGGAGGAAGAAAAGGATTCCATGAGGACTCCAAGGACTGACTAGGACTCCTAATGCTTATCCCAAAATTTGGGTGAACATTCCAGGTGGTGAGGTGGCCACAAGACTGCTTGTTGTGGTGGGCCAGGTGGTGGTGTGGTAAGGAGGAATGGATTACATGTATCAACACTGAATGTGCAGGGAAGGAAGGGTGGTGGTTGTGCCCTGCCGTGGTGCTGTGTGCGTCATGAAGCAATGGAGCAGTGGGCTGTGGTGGCTGGGTGGCTGTGTGGTTGTGGTGGCTGTGGTGGCTGTGTGGTTGTGGTGGCTGGGTGGCTGTGTGGTTGTGGTGGCTGGGTGGCTGTGTGGTTGTGGTGGCTGGGTGGTTGTGGTGGCTGGGTGGCTGTGGTAGCTGTGGTGGCTGGGTGGCTGCCTGGGGTGACACAGCACTGGTGTTTGAGTTTTGGCATTAACCCCTTCACGCCCAGATCTTTCATTTCCTATAAAAAAAATCTTCTGTTGTTAGCCATTAAGTTACGAAAGGCAACTAAATATGCCACCTTTGTTAGTTTACAAGGATACTAAACAGGTCATAGCTATAAAATTTGCTTATAGTCACTAAAAATCATCTAATGGTACCCAAATTACAATGGAAATTACGTTCTGGGTCTCAAGGGGTCAAGGTGTGTGAAGGGAGATCTGCCGGTGAGGGATTGACCAACCTTGCTACTGAGCTGAGCCTGTTTCTGTCTGCATTATAACACCCGTCGTCCTACTCACTGCACCACAGGGAGAGACACTCAGTGCGGGGGCCTGGTAGTAATATGCGTTAATATCATGACTGTATAATCTACTGTTTCAGCGTTGTTTTATGCTTTGTAGCTGCAAGTATATACGGTTTCAAATTTCGCTACTCATTTTTTTTTCGGGCGGCGACGACAGCGGTAGTACACTCTTAACATAAACACTAGATGGCGACCTTAGTGTAGCCCGTTATCAACGTCGCCACTCTGTTTTATTTTTGTCATTTGTTCATTTATAGCCCTACTATGACACAGATGAAGACACAAAATGACACAGACTCTCCAGATAGCCCCTTCTAACTGTCCTGAAATCATGGATGTAGACATTAAAGTATTAACGCCACCACACGTCTGTACATCAAAAAAAGAGTTATCCTGGCGACTTTAGTGTTATCTACGGTAGCCATTCTTCAGATTAATCAAGTTCTGTTGTATCAGTCACTCACCTGTGGACACTGATGGCTCTTCAGGATCTCAAACACATCCTCATCTGGGAAAGACACAGATGAATTTAGTCCAACATTATCAGAATGGGATGCATATACCTGCCCCATGTCAAACAGAAACCACAGAAAACGGAGCTTCACCCATAACATCACAGGTGTCACTATACAAAAAATGCAGCCTGCGCAAACCAACAGGCGGAGGGCCCACCATCACGTCCCTCCAGACTGATCATTAATAGCCTACAGGTGCTATAGGACAACCCCTAGATAACCCCAGGACAACCCCTAGATAACCCCAGGACAACCCCTAGATAACCCCAGGACAACCCCTAGATAACCCCAGGACAACCCCTAGATAACCCCAGGACAACCCCTAGATAACCCCAGGACAACCCCTAGATAACCCCAGTATAATCCCAGGACAACCCCTAGATAACCCCAGGACAACCCCTAGATAACCCCAGGACAACCCCTAGATAACCCCAGGACAACCCCTAGATAACCCCAGGACAACCCCTAGATAACCCCAGGACAACCCCTAGATAACCCCAGGACAACCCCTAGATAACCCCAGATATAGGCTTCAATATATATATATATATATATATATATATATATATATATATATATATATATATATATCGTTAAAAGTGATAGCTAGTTCAGCGTTTATTATCTTCTTAAAGATATTTTCTCTGTCTTAAGTGTCTTATTCTCTTTTGTAATCACTTTTATGACTTCACCGTAGCTTGTCATGTTAGCTGGACATGCAGCAAACATGAAAAGCTACGGCGAAGTCATAAAAGTGATTACAAAAGAGAATAAGACACTTAAGACAAAGAGAAAATATCTTTAAGAAGATAATAAACGCTGAACTAGCTATCACTTTTAACGAGATCTGTCTCTGAGAAAATCTCCTGCCCGTATATACTCTCTCTCTCTCTCTCTATATATATATATATATATATATATATATATATATATATATATATATATATATATATATATATATATATATATATATATATACAGGGAGGTCCCGTTATATGAGCATTCGGTATACGAGAATCCGATGATACGAGATGTGTAAATTAGGGTCTATTTTCAATATACGAGATCGAAAATCCAATGATACGACATTCAAACTGGGGTGAGTAAAATTATCAAGTTCAAAATGCGCGTCCTACCACTCCCGGGCTGGACAATGGGGGATTTGGTTGACCCCAGTGAGGTCACCCCTAGCAAGCCGTGACCTGAAGCATATGGCGCGGCCTGACATTTAGGGGTAATTAGCAGGTGTGCGGCCCCAACCTTGGGACCGCAGTCAGGTCACCCCTAGCAAGCCTTGACCTGAAGGGTAATTAAGCATTTGGAGCGGCCTGACATTTAGGGGTAATTAGCAGGTGTGCGGCCCCAACCTTGGGACCGCAGTCAGGTCACCCCTAGCAAGCCTTGACCTGAAGGGTAATTAAGCATATGGAGCGGCCTGACATTTAGGGGTAATTAGCAGGTGTGCGGCCCCAACCTTGGGACCGCAGTCAGGTCACCCCTAGCAAGCCTTGACCTGAAGGGTAATTAAGCATATGGAGCGGCCTGACATTTAGGGGTAATTAGCAGGTGTGCGGCCCCAACCTTGGGACCGCTACACTACCTTCTCTTGTATCACGCGGCGTCCCCTACATTACAACGTCTTTTTTGCTTGTTATGCATGTTTTATGTTTAATTAATATGCAGTTATGTTATTTTGTGTGCTATTTTCTCTTTCAGAATGTTTTTTCTACAGAATAGGTAGTACAGTGTGGGTAATATAGACGCTGTGTGTTTGTTGTGTTTGCTATAGTATATTCTAGCTTGAAAAACATGGTCTTTTTTTCTTGTTTTTTTTAATTGATGGTCCTGGAACCAAACCTATATTTTACCATTAGTTATGTGTTTCGTTGTACCAGATATCGCTTTACGAGTATGCCAGGCGGAACCTAACTGCTCGTATCTTCGGGACCTCCCTGTAAAAGTGACCTACAGGAAGGCTCGGCTAAACCTACTAAACCTCTACAGGAACTCTAAATAGGTAATGCTGTAGCCTTGCAATAAGTCGTAACAGTAGTCGTAATCAATGCAAGTTTTATATTTTGTTTCCTACCAGTGATACCTAGCTATGTGTCATGGTAAAGAATATTATTTTTCAGAGTTGACATTGATGTTCACTGATGCACACACATACACACACAAGAAGACATACTATAAAATTAGGAAAAAGGGAGCTGCCTGAACCACATGAAGAAGTACAGCTTCCCTCATAGCAATGTAGACGTTTGCAATGGACTAAATGAGGTGATATGGGCAAAGAATGTGACCAGTTGAAGGAAAGACTGGATAAATGTAGCTATGGAGACGGGACCATACCAGTGTAGCTCAGGCCCTGTAAAACACAACTAGGTAAACACACACACACACACACACATACACACACACACACACACACACACACACACACACACACACCTATATATGTGAACTTGTGTGCCAGGTCGAGGGGTGTGTGGCCGTCATAGGTGCGTGTGTGGTGGTGGCCGAGGACGGGGCTCAGCAAGGCCGGGTTGACGATGTACTCCTTCTCGGCCAGCACGTGCAGGATGGTCCTCCCGTGGCCCTGAGCGTCCACCAGGTGAGGGTCGGTCACCTCCAGCAGGTTCTTCAGGTCGTCCAAGGAGGTGTTGTGCCCCAGGGCAGACGTGTATTTTTTGTACATCGTCCTGTCGTTCCTCATCTGTTGTCTCTGCAAACATGAGGAGTGTGGACATGCATAATGTTGATATACAGCCAAATTCCCAACATCCGACCTCCAAACATCCGACTTGTCCAAACAACCGACTTTTTTCACCACCACATTGTGTCTTGTTTTGGCCATTTATTTTACTTAAATTTTTTTTTTTTTTTTTTTTCATAGAAAACATTGATTTGTGGCTTTATTTATGCATGAATTTTACTTTGGCGTCTACCACTGGCTCGGCCTTCAAGAGCTGCATCTTTTATGTTCTATACCATTTTGTCCTTACGTTTATGGTTACTGTGATATCCCAACATCCGACTATTCCAATTATCCGACCTACCTTCGGTCCCCCCAAGGTTGGATAATTAATACTTAGCTGTAATAGTTGATGAAGTAATACATGATAAAAACCATAGTCATGTTCTTACAACCTGACTTTTGACGTGGATATTTTAAGCTTTTGAGTAACTATCATTGCCTGTAAGTGTTCTCATGGGAAGCTAGTGACTCAATGTTGCCTGTAACATGTATCAGGGCAGCCGTTAACCTGTAAAACCAGTGAAATAAGAGCGATGAATGGAGGGGTCTACAGGATTTCGCGCCTTGACAATATTTCGCACAACTCCGGCCCTGCATCAGGCTGGTGGCCAGGACTCACAATGAGGTGCATGATGGCCGCCGGGTTGGTGGTGCGCCGGAACTGCCTGGCTCTCGGTCGCTTCTTCAGGATCCACGCCTCCACCTCATGGTTGCCTTGCTGCACTGCTAGGTCCAGCGGCTTCTCGTTATTAATGTTCTGCAGGTCGAGACGCATGCCTGCATCCACTAGCTTCTGTACCAGCAACAATGAGCCACTCCAGGCGGCCACGTGGAGTGGCGTGTAACCGTTTCGGTCCGCGGCGTGCAGGCTCCACCCGCCGGCCCTCAGCATGTCGACGATGCCCCAGTTGCCCTTCATGCTGGCCGTGTGGACCGGGGTGCAGCCGTCTTCGTCCACGATGGACTGTGGGGTGTTGTGCGAGGCGTCCAGGGTGGCGGGGATGAGCGCCGCCACGCACTCCTCATGGTTGTTGAACGCGGCAAAGTGAAGAGCAAAGTTTCCTGCAACAAGGAAGCCAAGTGAGACGCTGTGATTGCTCTGCTTTGCTTCACCGCTCACACCAAAGTACTACAGGTTGAAGTTCCCACACTCGGCATCCCAAGACTCGGCAACACCCAAAACTCTGCTATGGTTCCGGATTTTCCAAAACACGACAGAACACCCAAAACCCTGGGCGTGGTTGCCGGGTCGGCCGCTGGGTGCCACCACACTAGGCCGCTGGGTTTCTTATCGGTGAAATATAGCTTTTTTTCCTATATATTGAAGTATACAATCCTCTTTTTAGAATAATTTCGTCACCCTCACCACATTATAATGGACTCAGTGACATAGTTTCGGGGTAGGGAGGGATTATCTAACTACCTTAATTTTTTACATGTGATTTTCATGCTTTTTTTCCCCTTAATATATCTACGTTCTAAAAGTCGGAAAATTCCATTACTCGGCTCGGCGCTGGTCCCGAGGTTGCCGAGTTTGGGAACTTCAACCTGTAGTGTACCCATTTATAGGTCTATCACCAGAATGGTTATTTCACTCAAGGTTACTTACTACTCTAGGATACAAGACGATAAAAAGAGAAAAAGAATATCGCAAAGATGTCTACCGTAGATAACACTATAAAGTCGCCAAGACAAAGTTTTTTTCCGTTTACAGCCGTGTGGTGGCGTTAATACTTAAATTTCTACATCCATGATTTCAGGACAGTTAGAAGGGGCTATCTGGAGAGTCTGTGTCATTTTGTGTCTTCATCTGTGTCATAGTAGGGCTATAAATGAACAAATTACCAAAATATCAACAGAGTGGCGACCTACACTAAGGTCGCCATCTAGTGTTTATGTTCTGAGTGTCGTACCGCTGTCGTCGTCGCCCGAAAAAAAAACGAGTTGTGAAATTTGAAACCGTCTATACTTGCAGATACAAAGCATAAAACAACGCTGAAACAGGGTAGCTTATACAGTCATGATATAAACTACTGTGTATCATCTTCAGTGGCACAGACACAGCAGTAGTGATGCTATAATTCGTAATATATGGCGCCTGGCGACATTAGTGCAGGTGGCGACTTTACTGTTATCTACGGTGGTGTTACGGTACGGTAATGCCGAATATGTCATTACATTTAACAAAACATGCTTGAAAGAAAGCCTCATGCCTATTTCAACAATGATTTTTGGTCTGCATGACACAGGACCAAACACTCACCAATGGAATCTGTAGCCACTCACCAATGGAATCTGTAGCCACTCACCAATGGAATCTGTAGCCACTCACCAATGGAATCTGTAGCCAAGCAGCTAGCACCGAGGAACAGCAGAGCCTTCAGGGTGTCAGCATGGCCGCTCCTGACGGCCGCCAGGAGGGGCGTGTTTTCCGTGGTGCCGGCCCCCTCCACGCTGAGCCCGGCACCCAGGAGGAGAGGCAGCAAGTCAGTTCGACCCTCCCAGGCGGCCAGGGTCAGGAGGCAGCAGGTGTAGTCATGTATTTCAGGCGTCGGTACGAGCACTTTAAGGTCTCCGTCGTGTTCCGCCACAATGGTACGGATTGCGTCCAAGTCCCTGCCGTCCTTCACTGCCTGGCTGATGACCTGCAGGGATGGAGTGACAACCCCTTGAGCCCAGATCTTTCCTTTGCTACATGAAATCCCAGTGCATTTTTTAAGATCCAGAAGCGCTTCTTATTACTGCATAGCAATTTTGATCTCCATTTATATTGATTTCTTCTATTATTGCCTATACAGCTAAGTATTAATTATCCGACCTTGGGGGGACCGAAGGTAGGTCGGATAATTGGAATAGTCGGATGTTCGGATATCACAGTAACCATAAACGTAAGGACAAAATGGTATAGAACATAAAAGATGCAGCTCTTGAAGGCCGAGCCAGTGGTAGACGCCAAAGTAAAATTCATGCATAAATAAAGCCACAAATCAATGTTTTCTATACACTAAAAAAAACTAAGTAAAATAAATGGCCAAAACAAGACACAATGTGGTGGTGAAAAAAGTCGGATGTTTGGAGGTCGGATGTTGGGAATTTGGCTGTATCTTGTGTCGCCCAGTAAGATTTGCTTAAAAAATGCTCTGTGAAATTGTCTGTTATTAGCCATAAAAGTACGAAAAAGTAACTAAATAAACCAAATGAGTTAGTGGACAAGGATATTAAACAGGTCATAGCTATAAAACATTGCTTATATTAACTAAAAATCGTCTAATGGTACCCAAATTACAATGGATATTACGTTCTGGGCTTCAAGGGGTTAATGCCAGAAAGGGGGAAATGTGCCAGACATCAGAGGTCATATGGCACTGACCTGGAATGAGGACCCTGGTTATTGTGACCTGCTACCTAGTGACTTCCTGGTTCTCTTCCCAAATGATGTTAAGGTGGATGAAGTTTTTAACAGTTGGAGTTTTTAACATTTGTGGAAATACGGAAGGCTATTCTCGTACAGATGTTGTTTGAGTTATTATGACCTGTGCAACTCATGTCCACTCATTAATACGACTTCAAAAATAATAATAATGATAATGATAGTTACAATTATCTTCATACAGCCAAATTCCCAACATCCGACCTCCAAACATCCGACTTGTCCAAACAACTGACTTTTTTCACCACCACATTGTGTCTTGTTTTGGCCATTTATTTTACTTAGTTTTTTTTAGTGTATAGAAAACATTGATTTGTGGCTTTATTTATGCATGAATTTTACTTTGGCGTCTACCACTGGCTCGGCCTTCAAGAGCTGCATCTTTTATGTTCTATACCATTTTGTCCTTACGTTTATGGTTACTGTGATATCCGAACATCCGACTATTCCAATTATCCGACCTACCTTCGGTCCCCCCAAGGTCGGATAATTATTACTTACATTCACATCTTAGTTTCTTAACAGCACTCACTCACTATAGTCTATTATTTGTTATTAGGGTCAAAATGCAGTAAGGAAGCCACGCCCCCTGCCTCCCCTTCTATTCTACGGGGCAGCTGATTGGTGCATTCCTCGTATCATCACTACCCATCACAATATCTTCACTACTTAACAGCGCGTGACCACTGGACACAGCAATCTTCACTACAGAGGGATTTTGTATTTTGTCACCCTCTGTAGTGAAGATTGCTGTGTCCAGTGGTCACGCGCTGTTAAGTAGTGAAGATATTGTGATGGGTAGTGATGATACGAGGAATGCACCAATCAGCTGCCCCGTAGCATAGAAGGGCAGGCAGGGGGCGTGGCTTCCTGACTGCATTTTGACCCTAATAACAAAAATGGACTATATATTGCAGCACTCTTTGACAATATATACAGTGGACCCTCACTTTAACGGACTAACAGGGGGGAGTAGTGGTCCGTTAAGAGCTGATTGTCCGTTAGTGCGAGGGTATTTTCCAAAGGGTGTGAAAATATTGGAAAAACTAAGGAAATGTTTTGAAATAAATGCGAAATAATCACAAACACAACAAGACAGTAGCTAGGTTGGGAGGTAAACAGTGACTGGCGCTACATGATGGATTTGGCGGGGACACTGAACTGCTCGGACACATTTTACATATAAGCCGGACATATAGTACCTAACGGACTAATTTTTCAAGCAGTGGTCTATCTTCAATTGCGAGTGCATCGGAGGACACAGGGGGGCGGCATGAGCCTCTTAATCACAGGCGTCACTATAAGAATCCTGCCTGCGCCACCACGGGCGAGGACCAACCATCACAGCCCTCAAGTGAACCTCCAGAGCCTACCATCCCACCCCTGGGTTAATTACCACTGCCTACAGGCGCTATAGCACACACACACACACACACACAAACAAAAACTCAAGTGGGAAATGGAGTGTTTCTCAATCAAGGGAGGCATCTTACCTGTAAAAATGCCAACAAATTATAGCCTAATACGTGTCTGAGAATATCATGAAGGACCTACCTTGCCCCAGGCTCTCTCTCTCTCTTTTTTCTCTTCTCTCTGCTCCTCCTTGCGATCAACGAGTGCCTGCTGTGAAAAGTGCAGAATGTTCACTTGTAGTTAACACCTTCACGCCCAGATGTTTCCTTTGCTATATAAAATTGTCTAGTTAACCCCTTCACGCCCAGATGTTTCCTTTGCTATATAAAATTGTCTAGTTAACCCCTTCACGCCCAGATGTTTCCTTTGTCTAGTATAACCTTTCAGCAACTTTCCTGCCTATATGATTTCTGTAGTTAAATGCTGTATAACACCTTCACGCCCAGTGTTTCCTTTGCTATATAAAATTGTCTAGTTAACCCTTCACGCCCAGAGTTTCCTTTGCTATATAAAATCTGTCTAGTTAACCCTTCACGCCCAGATGTTTCCTTTGCTATATAAAATGTCTGTAGTTATAAACTTCCGCAATGTTCCTTTACTTATACAAATTTCAGTGTAGGAAACTTACGCCATTTACTTGCTATATACCATATCATTGTACCTCTTCACCAGAGTTAGGTTTTGGCTACAAAAGGGTTAGTAAACACCCGTACACGCATATGCCATTCATTAAATGCATTAAACATTCATGTAGTTACCATGAATTACGAAATTGAACATTTAGAAATTATCAGTGAACACGATATTCGGACATCATTATGACATTGTCACTATCGAACATCTCTTTTTTTTCTTTCTTTTTTTTTTTTTTTTTTTCTGTCTATTTGGTTTTAGTAAAGGGTCGACTAGTATGTATAGCACCTGATTTATTTTTTTTTTCTAATCATTTGTTTCCAGTGGATTTCTCTGATTAAAAGGCTACACCTAGAGTAAAACTTTTTCTTGTTTTGGACTCTATTATTCTGGTAGTTTGCATATTCGACTATTTTCTTTTTTTTTTTTTTTTTTTTTTTTTTTCTATATTTTTTAGGTGAATTATCCTAGCTACTAATAGATCTTTCTTTTTTTTTTTTTTTTTTTTTTTTTTTTTTTTTTTTTTTTTTTAACATATCCCCCCATATATAATCCCCCTCCCCTTATTCGGATCCTTGCATTACTCGGACCACTCCTTGGCCCAATTAGTCCGGATATGAGAGGGTTTACTGTACTTATCATGCAAAAATCTTACATATACGTACCAGTTCCTTTTTGTACTTGTCTAGGAGAAATGTTACACACCACGTTAGTAATTGTATTCATCAAGCAGAAATTCTCATTATTTTTTCATGGATTATTATTATTTTTTGACTCAAGCTGAAATGTTACGTAGCTAATACTTTCTTTGTATTCGTCGAGCAAAAATTTTACGTACCAATTTCTTTTTGTATTCGAGCAGAAATCTTACGACTGTTTGTATTCGTCAAGCAAAAAGTTTCCGTACCAATTTCTTTTTGTATTCGAGCAGAAATCTTACGACTGTTTGTATTCGTCGAGCAAAAATTTGACGTACCAATTTCTTTTTGTATTCAAGCAGAAATCTTACGACTTTGTTTGTATTCGTCGAGCAAAAATTTTACGTACCAATTTATTTTTGTATTCAAGCAGAAATCTTACGACTTTGTTTGTATTCGTCGAGCAAAAATTTTACGTACCAATTTCTTTTTGTATTCGAGCAGAAATCTTACGACTGTTTGTATTCGTCGAGCAAAAATTTTACGTACCAATTTCTTTTTGTATTCGAGCAGAAATCTTACGACTGTTTGTATTCGTCGAGCAAAAATTTTACGTAGGTACCAATTTCTTTGTGTACTCAAGTAGAAAATGTAATCTAATGTACCAGTTTGTCTGTATTCATGAAGCAAAAATCATACATACCAGCGTCTGTACATACTCTGGGCTCAAGGGAAGAGCCCAGGCTGTTCCTTGCACCTTCTTGGGCGACTCGGAACCCTGGAAGCCCATCAGCCTGTTCATGCTGTTGGAATCCTTCACTGGGCCAAGTCTGTGCTGGGCGATGGTGGCCTGGGCATCGTGCAGCGCCTTTGTCACCATCAAACAGCTCATCAACGCCTCAATGCTGCTATTACCTTATCAACAACACAAGAGAAAGGTAGCGTTACAAAGCTATTTCTTTTATTGCCATAGAATCATTACTATATACGCTTGATTGATTGATTTAATGCCAAAAAGGGTAATGTGCCAGACATCAGAGGTCCTATGGCACTATGGCAAAGCATATCAAGGGTCAGGGTTAAAGAATAATAGTGCAACGGTGAGGGAAGGGGAGAGAACGGAATGTTACAGCAGGAGGGTTAGATCAGAGGTAGGATGTGGATGTGTTGGAGGAAGGAGGTTACATTGTCCAGGGAGAAGGAGGGGGATTCCGGGAGCATGTCCGCCAGACAGGGAGGACAAATGAGGGAAGGAACTGGAATGGGGAGGAGTAAGATGGGGGCAGGATAGTAGGACATGTTGGACAGTGGAGTGCTATATGCCTCTGATGCTCTGTATATATGTACCTCAGTTACCTTATTTTTGAATCGACACAAGGAGTTAGGTAGCATTATAAAGCAATTTCGGATCACCTGAAGATCCGTCACCCCAGAGTTTGGCAGGGTGACGGATCTTCAGGTGGGAAATCCTGGGGTGACGGATCTTCAGGTGGGATATCCTGGGGTGACGGATCTTCAGGTGGGATATCCTGGGGTGACGGATCTTCAGGTGGGAAATCCTGGGGTGACGGATCTTCAGGTGGACATTCTGGGGTGACGGGTCTTCAGGTGATCCGCAATTTCTTTTATTTCCATAGAATCATTGCTTTATGCGTGGTGCTCTTGACGTATCTCATAGTGCTCAATGCTGTTCATCCTGACATATTTATTGCAAAGTAATGTTAACCCCTTCACGCCCAGATCTTTCCTTGGCTATATAGAATCGGCTAAGTGAGGGGTAAGTATTGTTTGCTACCATAGAGAGAGAGAGAGGAGAGAGAGAGAGAGAGAGAGAGAGAGAGAGATATGAGGACTAGATTTGATTAAAGACGAAAAGGAAGAAGAGGAAGAAATTTATAGGGAGGAAGAGGATGATGAGGAACACTCTCTCTCTCTCTCTCTCTCTCTCTCTCTCTCTCTCTCTCTCTCTCTCTCTCGGAGGTAGAGGTGGAGGTGGTGGTGGTGGTATTGTTGTGGTGGTAGAGGTGGTGGTGGTGGTGGTTTGGTGGTGTAGTGGTGGTGGTGGTGTTGTGGTAGTGGTGGTGGTTGTGGTGGTTGTGGTGGTAGAGGTGGTGGTGGTGATGTTGTGGTGGTGGTGGTGGTGGTGGTGGTGGTTGTGGTGGTGGAGGTGGTGGTGGTGGTGTTGTGGTGGTGGTGGTGTTGTGGTGGTGATGTTGTGGTGGTGGTGGTAAAACTCCCTATTGACTCTGCTCTATCTATCTGATGACTGGGTCTACTCCAATCATTCCTAACCTAACCTATTAGTGAACAGTTTCAAAGTCATTTAGATTCTGAAGATAATCATTCCTTGTACAACATTCCACTATCAAGGTGTGATTTGAGACAGTGGAATGGTGTGATTTGAGACAGTGGAATGCTGTGATTTGAGACAGTGGAATGGTGTGATTTGAGACAGTGGAATGCTGTGATTTGAGACAGTGGAATGGTGTGATTTGAGACAGTGGAATGGTGTGATTTGAGACAGTGGAATGGTGTGATTTGAGACAGTGGAATGCTGTGATTTGAGACAGTGGAATGCGTGTGATTTGAGACAGTGGAATGCTGTGATTTGAGACAGTGGAATGCTGTGATTTGAGACAGTGGAATGCTGTGATTTGAAACAGTGGAATGGTGTGATTTGAGACAGTGGAATGGTGTGATTTGAGACAGTGGAATGCTGTGATTTGAGACAGTGGAATGCTGTGATTTGAAACAGTGGAATGCTGTGATTTGAGACAGTGGAATGGTGTGATTTGAGACAGTGGAATGGTATGATTTCAGACAGTGGAATGGTGTGATTTCAGACAGTGGAATGGTGTGATTTCAGACAGTGGAATGGTGTGATTTCAGACAGTGGAATGGTGTGATTTCAGACAGTGGAATGGTGTGATTTCAGACAGTGGAATGGTGTGATTTCAGACAGTGGAATGGTGTGATTTCAGACAGTGGAATGGTGTGATTTCAGACAGTGGAATGGTGTGATTTCAGACAGTGGAATGGTGTGATTTCAGACAGTGGAATGGTATGATTTCAGACAGTGGAATGGTGTGATTTCAGACAGTGGAATGGTATGATTTCAGACAGTGGAATGGTGTGATTTGAGACAGTGGAATGGTGTGATTTCAGACAGTGGAATGGTGTGATTTCAGACAGTGGAATGGTGTGATTTCAGACAGTGGAATGCTGTGATTTCAGACAGTGGAATGGTGTGATTTCAGACAGTGGAATGGTGTGATTTGAGACAGTGGAATGGTGTGATTTCAGACAGTGGAATGGTGTGATTTCAGACAGTGGAATGGTGTGATTTCAGACAGTGGAATGGTGTGATTTCAGACAGTGGAATGGTGTGATTTCAGACAGTGGAATGGTGTGATTTCAGACAGTGGAATGGTGTGATTTCAGACAGTGGAATGGTGTGATTTCAGACAGTGGAATGGTGTGATTTCAGACAGTGGAATGGTGTGATTTCAGACAGTGGAATGTCAGTCTGTCAGTGTACAGCCTTGCATACGTACCATTAACGCAAGACAGAATTTCCCAGCCATAGAGAGTCTTCACCGTAGTTATCAGCACCGGCAGCTGTTCCGTCCTGATTTGTCTCGTCCTGTCTGCCACCCGGTGTCCAAGAAACTTACTGACCGATCCAGAAATACTAGAGGAAGAAAACGGAATGAGGCACAATTAGATGGCTTATAGGTTACTGTTTGTAGATAGTTTATAGGTTACTGTTTGTAGATGGTTTGTAGGTTACTGTTTGTAGATAGTTTATAGGTTACTGTTTGTAGATGGTTTGTAGGTTACTGTTTGTAGATGGCTTATAGGTTACTGTTTGTAGATGGCTTATAGGTTACTGTTTGTAGATGGTTTGTAGGTTACTGTTTGTAGATGGCTTATAGGTTACTGTTTGTAGATGGTTTATAGGTTACTGTTTGTAGATGGTTTATAGGTTACTGTTTGTAGATGGTTTATAGGTTACTGTTTGTAGATGATTTATAGGTTACTGTTTGTAGATGGTTTGTAGGTTACTGTTTGTAGATAGTTTATAGGTTACTGTTTGTAGATGGTTTGTAGGTTACTGTTTGTAGATAGTTTATAGGTTACTGTTTGTAGATGGTTTATAGGTTACTGTTTGTAGATAGTTTATAGGTTACTGTTTGTAGATAGTTTATAGGTTACTGTTTGTAGATAGTTTGTAGGTTACTGTTTGTAGATGGTTTGTAGGTTACTGTTTGTAGATGGTTTGTAGGTTACTGTTTGTAGATAGTTTATAGGTTACTGTTTGTAGATGGTTTATAGGTTACTGTTTGTAGATGGTTTATAGGTTACTGTTTGTAGATGGTTTATAGGTTACTGTTTGTAGATGGTTTATAGGTATGTTGTAGATGTTTAGGTACTGTTTAGATAGTTTATAGGTTACTGTTTGTAGATGGTTTATAGGTTACTGTGTTTTGTAGTAGTTGTAAGTTTTAGGTTACTGTTTGTAGATGGTTTATAGGTTACTGTTTGTAGATGGTTGTAGTTACTTTGTAGTGGTTGTAGTACTGTTTTAGATGTTTAGTCTGTTGTAGATAGTTATAGTACTGTTGTATGATAGTTTAGTTCTGTTGTAGGATGTATAGGTACTGTTGTGATAGTTTAAGGTTCTGTTGTAATGGTTTTAGGTTTACTGTGTAGATGTTTATAGGTCGTTTGGATATTGTAATTATGTTTTAGATGTTTTAGTTACTGTTTGTAGATAGTTTGTAGTTACTGTTTGTAGATGGTTGTAGTTACTTTGTAATGTTTAGGTTCTGTTTTAGATAGTTATAGTTCTGTTGATAGTTATAGGTTACTGTTAGATGTTAGTTCTGTAATCAGTTTTAGTTTGTTTTTATGGTTTAGTTACTTTTTTTCTATCATTTATGTGCGTGTTTGTTTCATTCTTTTTTAATGTGATTCTTTGTATCTGATCATTTTTCTCACTCCATTCTTATATCATCTCTCATTTTTTTCTCTCTCTCTCATCTCTCTCTCTCTCTCTCTCTCTCTCTCTCTCTCTCTCCTCTCTCTCTCTCTCTCTCTCTCTCTCTCTCTCTCTCTCTCTCAAGAAAAAGAAGTGTACCACCTTGTGTCTACGTACCATTAACGCAAGACATCATGATCGCTGGCAACGAGGAAACACATTTTATAGACTTACAGATGGATTACGTGAAGCACCAAACAGCTAATACCACATAAACTATACTCGCCTCACGTTAGGCCGCCTTCACACGAAAGGTTTTTTCCCGCGCGGTTTAGAAATCGATGAAGTTCAATGAGGCCCTACACACTGGCCGCACGACTTAATTCCCGCACGGCACTGATTTACCGGCCGCGTGCACTGCCAACCCCCGCGGCGCCAGGCGGTTTAGAATACTCTAGAAGTCTACGGAGGCCTTCTGTG
>JACEEZ010005742.1:96397-103897 GCA_016584305.1 Chionoecetes opilio | reverse complement strand
TTTCCCCCATTGACTCAGCCCTATTTTTACTGGTTACTTCCATTTCCCCCATTGACTCAGCCCTATTTTTACTGGTTACTTCCATTTCCCCCATTGACTCAGCCCTATTTTTACTGGTTACTTCCATTTCCCCCATTGACTCAGCCCTATTTTTACTGGTTACCTCCATTTCCCCCATTGACTCAGCCCTATTTTTACTGGTTACTTCCATTTCCCCCATTGACTCAGCCTATACTCAGCCTTACTCAGGATGACAATGTGGCCAATCCCCCCCACAAAAATACCCACGACGGATGACAATGTGGCCAATCCCCCCCACAAAAATACCCACGACGGATGACAATGTGGCCACTCCCCCCCCCCCCACCCCCCAAAAAAAAGAATCATGAGCTTGAATTTGAGGGACAAGCATTTTGGGGGGACTAAAATAAACTAGAGTACATAAAGGATACAATAGAATAAGGAATTTATGCACAGCAGTGTATATGATAGGTATATACAGACAGTTGTGTACCGGGGTGGGGGGGGGGGGGGCAAGGGAGCCATGACCCCCCCTCGAAATTTCCTTCCTTGTTAACTAGAAATCAGAATACACTAAGAAACTGTTCAAAAAATATCTATTACGTT
The DNA here is from genome assembly GCA_016584305.1 of Chionoecetes opilio. NCBI lineage: Eukaryota > Metazoa > Arthropoda > Malacostraca > Decapoda > Majidae > Chionoecetes > Chionoecetes opilio. Next base: position 103,270 of record JACEEZ010005742.1, on the reverse strand, counting down.
CAAAAAATATCTATTACAGGTTGTAGGTAGTGATATGGCCGCGTCCCCAGCCCGTGTCACCTTGTTTTGGTGGCACTTATGCTTCACGTAATGCCTCGGACAAGCCTATAACCATAAATATATTGTTTCCGTACAGTAGCTACATAGAAAAACTCGGTGTTGTGAAAAGAAGGGATTATTTTGGTGTGAATTACATAGAAAAAACTCAGTGTTGTAAAGAAAGTTATTATTTTGTTGTGAATTACATAGAAAAAACTCAGTGTTGTAAAAAAAAGTGATTATTTTGGTGTGAATTACATAGAAAAAACTCGGTGTTGTAAAAAAAGTGATTATTTTGGTGTGAATTACATAGAAAAAACTCAGTGTTGTAAAAAAAGTGATTATTTTGTTGTGAATTACATAGAAAAAACTCAGTGTTGTAAAAAAAGTGATTATTTTGTTGTGAATTACATAGAAAAAACTCAGTGTTGTAAAAAAAGTTATTATTTTGGTGTGAATTACATAGAAAAAACTCAGTGTTGTAAAAAAAGTGATTATTTTGGTGTGAATTACATAGAAAAAACTCAGTGTTGTAAAAAAAGTTATTATTTTGGTGTGAATTACATAGAAAAAACTCAGTGTTGTAAAAAAAGTTATTATTTTGGTGTGAATTACATAGAAAAAACTCAAGTGTTGTAAAAAAAAGTGATTATTTTGTTGTGAATTACATAGAAAAAACTCTTGTGTTGTAAAAAAAAGTCATTATTTTGGTGTGAATTACATAGAAAAAACTCGGTGTTGTAAAAAGAAGTCATTATTTTGGTGTGAATTACATAGAAAAAACTCGGTGTTGTAAAAAAAAGTGATTATTTTGGTGTGAATTACATAGAAAAAACTCGGTGTTGTAAAAAAAAGTCATTATTTTGGTGTGAATTACATAGAAAAAACTCTGTGTTGTAAAAAGAAGTCATTATTTTGGTGTGAATTACATAGAAAAAACTCGGTGTTGTAAAAAAAGTGATTATTTTGGTGTGAATTACATAGAAAAAACTCAGTGTTGTGAAAAAAGTGATTATTTTGGTGTGAATTACATAGAAAAAACTCGGTGTTGTAAAAAAAGTGATTATTTTGGTGTGAATTACATAGAAAAAACTCAGTGTTGTGAAAAAAGTGATTATTTTGGTGTGAATTACATAGAAAAAACTCAGTGTTGTGAAAAAAGTGATTATTTTGGTGTGAATTACATAGAAAAAACTCGGTGTTGTAAAAAAAGTGATTATTTTGGTGTGAATTACATAGAAAAAACTCGGTGTTGTAAAAAAAGTGATTATTTTGGTGTGAATTACATAGAAAAAACTCAGTGTTGTGAAAAAAGTGATTATTTTGGTGTGAATTACATAGAAAAAACTCAGTGTTGTGAAAAAAGTGATTATTTTGGTGTGAATTACATAGAAAAAACTCGGTGTTGTAAAAAAAGTGATTATTTTGGTGTGAATTACATAGAAAAAACTCAGTGTTGTGAAAAAAGTGATTATTTTGGTGTGAATTACATAGAAAAAACTCAGTGTTGTGAAAAAAGTGATTATTTTGGTGTGAATTACATAGAAAAACTCAGTGTTGTGAAAAAAGTGATTATTTTGGTGTGAATTACATAGAAAAAACTCGGTGTTGTAAAAAAAGTGATTATTTTGGTGTGAATTACATAGAAAAAACTCAGTGTTGTGAAAAAAGTGATTATTTTGGTGTGAATTACATAGAAAAAACTCAGTGTTGTGAAAAAAGTGATTATTTTGGTGTGAATTACATAGAAAAAAACTCGGTGTTTGTAAAAAAAGTGATTATTTTGGTGTGAATTACATAGAAAAAACTCAGTGTTGTGAAAAAAGTGATTATTTTGGTGTGAATTACATAGAAAAAACTCAGTGTTGTGAAAAAAGTGATTATTTTGGTGTGAATTACATAGAAAAAACTCAGTGTTGTGAAAAAAGTGATTATTTTGGTGTGAATTACATAGAAAAAACTCGGTGTTGTAAAATAAGTGATTATTTTGGTGTGAATTACATAGAAAAAACTCGGTGTTGTAAAATAAGTGATTATTTTGGTGTGAATTACATAGAAAAAACTCGGTGTTGTAAAAAAAGTGATTATTTTGGTGTGAATTACATAGAAAAAACTCAGTGTTGTGAAAAAAGTGATTATTTTGGTGTGAATTACATAGAAAAACTCAGCGTTTTGAAAAGAAGGGATTATTTTGGTGTGAATTACATAGAAAAAACTCGGTGTTGTAAAATAAGTGATTATTTTGTTGTGAATTACATAGAAAAACTCAGTGTTTTGAAAAGAAGGGATTATTTTGGTGTGAATTACATAGAAAAAACTCAGTGTTGTAAAAAGAAGGGATTATTTTGTTGTGAATTACATAGAAAAAACTCGGTGTTGTAAAAAAAAGTCATTATTTTGGCGTGAATTACATAGAAAAAACTCGGTGCTGTAAAAAAAAGTGATTATTTTGTTGTGAATTACATAGAAAAAACTCGGTGTTGTAAAAAAAAGTGATTATTTTGTTGTGAATTACATAGAAAAAACTCAGTGTTGTAAAAAAAAGTGATTATTTTGTTGTGAATTACATAGAAAAAACTCAGTGTTGTAAAAAAAAGTCATTATTTTGGTGTGAATTACATAGAAAAAACTCGGTGTTGTAAAAAAAGTGATTATTTTGGTGTGAATTACATAGAAAAAACTCAGTGTTGTAAAAAAAGTGATTATTTTGGTGTGAATTACATAGAAAAAACTCGGTGTTGTAAAAAAAAGTGATTATTTTGTTGTGAATTACATAGAAAAAACTCAGTGTTGTAAAAAAAAGTGATTATTTTGGTGTGAATTACATAGAAAAAACTCAGTGTTGTAAAAAAAGTGATTATTTTGGTGTGAATTACATAGAAAAAACTCAAGTGTTGTAAAAAAAAGTGATTATTTTGTTGTGAATTACATAGAAAAAACTCGGTGTTGTAAAAAAAAGTCATTATTTTGGTGTGAATTACATAGAAAAAACTCGTTTGTAAAAAAAGTGATTATTTTGTTGTGAATTACATAGAAAAAACTCGGTGTTGTAAAAAAAGTGATTATTTTGTTGTGAATTACATAGAAAAACTCGGTGTTGTAAAAAAAAGTGATTATTTTGTTGTGAATTACATAGAAAAAACTCGGTGTTGTAAAAAAAAGTGATTATTTTGTTGTGAATTACATAGAAAAAACTCAGTGTTGTAAAAAAAAGTGATTATTTTGTTGTGAATTACATAGAAAAAACTCGGTGTTGTAAAAAAAAGTCATTATTTTGGTGTGAATTACATAGAAAAAACTCGGTGTTGTAAAAAAAAGTGATTATTTTGTTGTGAATTACATAGAAAAAACTCGGTGTTGTAAAAAAAGTGATTATTTTGGTGTGAATTACATAGAAAAAACTCGTGTTGTAAAAAAAAGTGATTATTTTGTTGTGAATTACATAGAAAAAACTCAGTGTTGTAAAAAAAAGTGATTATTTTGGTGTGAATTACATAGAAAAAACTCAGTGTTGTAAAAAAGTGATTATTTTGGTGTGAATTACATAGAAAAAACTCAGTGTTGTAAAAAAAAGTGATTATTTTGTTGTGAATTACATAGAAAAAACTCGGTGTTGTAAAAAAAAGTCATTATTTTGGTGTGAATTACATAGAAAAAACTCGTTGTAAAAAAAAGTGATTATTTTGTTGTGAATTACATAGAAAAAACTCGGTGTTGTAAAAAAAAGTGATTATTTTGTTGTGAATTACATAGAAAAACTCGGTGTTGTAAAAAAAAGTGATTATTTTGTTGTGAATTACATAGAAAAAACTCAGTGTTGTAAAAAAGTATTATTTTTGGTGTGAATTACATAGAAAAAACTCAGTGTTGTAAAGAAAGTTATTATTTTGGTGTGAATTACATAGAAAAAACTCAGTGTTGTAAAAAAAAGTGATTATTTTGGTGTGAATTACATAGAAAAAACTCGGTGTTGTAAAAAAAAGTGATTATTTTGGTGTGAATTACATAGAAAAAACTCAGTGTTGTAAAAAAAAGTGATTATTTTGGTGTGAATTACATAGAAAAAACTCGGTGTTGTAAAAAAAAGTCATTATTTTGGTGTGAATTACATAGAAAAAACTCCGTGTTGTAAAAAAAAGTCATTATTTTGGTGTGAATTACATAGAAAAAACTCAGTGTTGTAAAAAAAGTTATTATTTTGGTGTGAATTACATAGAAAAAACTCGTGTTGTAAAAAAAGTCGATTATTTTGGTGTGAATTACATAGAAAAAACTCAAGTGTTGTAAAAAAAAGTGATTATTTTGGTGTGAATTACATAGAAAAAACTCAGTGTTGTAAAAAAAGTTATTATTTTGGTGTGAATTACATAGAAAAAACTCTGTGTTGTAAAAAGAAGTCATTATTTTGGTGTGAATTACATAGAAAAAACTCGGTGTTGTAAAAAAAGTGATTATTTTGGTGTGAATTACATAGAAAAAACTCGGTGTTGTAAAAAAAAGTGATTATTTTGGTGTGAATTACATAGAAAAAACTGTGTTGTAAAAAAAAGTGATTATTTTGGTGTGAATTACATAGAAAAAACTGTGTTGTAAAAAAAAGTCATTATTTTGGTGTGAATTACATAGAAAAAACTCTGTGTTGTAAAAAAAAGTCATTATTTTGGTGTGAATTACATAGAAAAAAACTCACGTGTTGTAAAAAAATACTTTTCACACCAAAATAATAATTTTATCTCAACACAGAACAGGACACAAGAACAGAAGAACAAAACTATAAATATCTCTGAACAAACACCTGACAGGATGAACACAGTCACACACACACAGTCACACACACATACACAGTCACACACGTACACACACACACACACACACAAGGTTGATTGAAAACTTGTAGCTAAATGCACAAATAGGTGAACACACACACACATACACACATACACACACACACACATACACACATACACACATCACACTATGATTAAGTACAAATACAATACATGATTGCACATAATTAAGGTGTTTAGGTGTGCGTTGTTGATAGTGTGGTATGGTGAGACTATAAATATTTTTTGTGATGGTGGTGAATAGTGATAAGAAGACGAGAATTATGTTATCAATTAGCTTTTAACTCACTTCCAAATCACGTTACTCCTGACATCATTCCTAATCCTCCTCTCCTCATCATCCCTCATTCTCTCTTCTTCCTCTCCTCCTCTCTCCTCCTCTCTCTCTCTCTCTCTCTCTCTCTCTCTCATGACATAATAACAGTACATTTAAAGGTCCCTTGTTTAGAGAGTCCACCGTTGCCATGGCGACCAAACATTGTTGACAAGCATTCCTTGACGCAAAGTTACCATGTGTTGATTTACCTGCCTAAATAATCCCTTCTTTCAACTTTTTATCAAGCTCCTTTAATGGATACAGTTAAATTAAATAACAGAAATACTATCCAACAGAAGGATTTGATATAAGGACATTAATATAGCATGGGAAAATAAAGGCGTCCCCATAAAATAAGTTAGTGAAATTTCATAACATGGCAACTTTACGGGATGGAGCGCAATCGTGACGTCACATTAGTCAGTGTTGCTTCTGACGTGACGGGAAGAGGATGCTCGCCGCTCTCCTCCTCGACCTCTACTTCCACCACCACCACCACCTACCAGGCCTATATGGTGTGTATGTTATGTGACCTATGGACGTTTAGTGCCAATTCATGTGAGTGTAATGACCTGTGTATGTTTATTTTGGTGTACATGACAGCTGTGTGTATGTTTTTGTGACCTCTCTACCTGTTGTTCTAGTTGTGTGCTTCCTTTTGTTATACAGTTACTCTAATTGTTGTGATTTTTACATACTTATAATAGTTATTATACTGTTATCGTTTCATTTACTTTACATGCATTGCTACTGTTTCTTATTCCTATTGCTTGATTGTATTTACTCTCGTTACAGTTTGGCTTGCTTTAATATTATAATTATCATTCATTACTAATCACCTATTATGTTATTTCTATCAACTCTTCTACTCTACACTTACTTACTTCTACTACTTACTACTACTACCTATATTATTAGTATATATTACTATACTATATACTACTACCTACTACTATATATACTACTACCTACTACTTTTTATTACTACTTATATATACTATTACTAACTACTATACTACTACACTATATATACTACTACTACTATAATACTACTACCTACTACTATAATACTACTATCTACTAATACTACTTAATACTACTACCTACTACTATAATACTTACTACCTATCTATATACTATATATACTACTACTATACTATATACTACTACCTACTACTATAATACTACTACCTACTACTATAATACTACTACCTACTACTATAATACTACTACTACTACTATATACTACTATATACTATAACTACTACCTACTACTATAATTACTAACTATATATCTACTACTACTATATACTACTACCTACTACTATAATACTACTACCATACTACTATAATACTACTATAATACTACTACCTACTACTATAATACTACTACCTACTACTATAATACTACTACCATACTACTATTTTACTACTATAATACTACTACCTACTACTATAATACTACTACCTACTACTATAATACTACTACCTACTACTATAATACTACTACCTACTACTATAATACTACTACCTACTACTATAATACTACTACCTACTACTATAATACTACTACCTACTACTATAATACTACTACCTACTACTATAATACTACTATATACTACTACTACTACTTAATACTACTACCTACTACTATAATACTACTACCTACTA
>JACEEZ010005742.1:82500-83518 GCA_016584305.1 Chionoecetes opilio | reverse complement strand
TTTAAAATGCTGTAATATTCCTACTGATGAATGGTCTGTGTCTTCCCACCATCCCCCCTTATCATTAGAGGGGGTAGGTGTAGGGTCAGTGTGGTGGGAGGGTGTGGTGTAGGAGGTGGGATAGTAGGGGGTGTATAGTGGCTACCTGGGGGTGTGTGTGGTGGGAGGGTATGGGGTAGGAGGTGGGGTAGTAGGGGGGGTATAGTGGCTACCTGGGGTTAACTGGGCAGTGGTCAAGCTCCTTCTAATGCTCCGCCCCCTTCTACCCTGACTCGTGGGAATGCCTCCAGGACTTGTTGTATTCCTGCCTTGTGCATAGGATGGGTGGGTGGGTGGGTGGGTGGGTGGTGGGTGGGTGGGTTAGTGGGTGGGTAGATGGGTGGGTGGGTGGGTGGGTAGATGGGTGGGTGGGTGGGTGGGTGGGGGGTGTGGGTGGTGGGTGGGTAGAGGGGTGGGTAGGGTTGATGGGTGGGTGGGTTGGTAAGGGTGTGGGGTGGGTTCTGTTGGGTCAGTTTGGGTTTTAGGTAGTTTTAAGGAAGGGTCTATTTGTGGTTTAAGGTTGTTTTAAGGTTGGTTTAGGAAGTGTTTCAGTGTTATTTTAGGTAGTTTTAAGGTTAAGGTTAAGGTTTTTTAGGTGTATGAGTCTTTATTATGTTGTTTTTTAGGTAGTTTTAGATAATTTTCAATATTTTTTTTTTTTCAAGTAGTTTCAGGGAGTGTTGCAGTTTTGGTTTTAGGTAGTTTTAAGGTAGTGTTTTTAGGGTTTTTTGTGTAGTAGTAATAGGTAATCTTTATTATTTCATGGTTCTTCAGGTAGTTTTAAAGTAGTTTCAGGGATTGGTTAAGGGTTTTTTAGTAGTTTCAGGGAATGTTTAAGGGTTTTAAGGTAGTTTAAGATGATGTTTCAGTTTTTTTAAGGTTGTTTTAAGGTAGTTTTAGAGTGTTTCATTTAGTTTCAAGTGTTTTTAAGGTAGTTTCAGTTTTTTTTCTCATAATTTCAGGTAGTTTTAAAGTAGAT
>JACEEZ010005742.1:70000-72500 GCA_016584305.1 Chionoecetes opilio | reverse complement strand
CACCAGCAGGATACACGCGCGGTCCTGCTCGCTGCTCGTGACTGTAACAACATAGACAACAACAACATCCGTGGAGGATGCACGCGCGAGGCAGGCAGGGGAGGCAGGGGAGGCAGGGGAGGCAGGGGAGGCAGGAAGGGGAGGCAGGGGAGGCAGGGGAGGCAGGCAGGGGAGGCAGGGGAGGCAGGGGAGGCAGGAAGGGGAGGCAGGGAGTGTTAATGGTCTGTCTACTCACTGAGCCTGTGTTTGGCCTGGGCCTCCTGCAGGTGGTCGGGGTGCAGCAGGTGGTACCAGGACACCCCCGCCAGCGTCCCCCGCACGTACCCCAGGTGGAACTCAGCGCTGGGGGAGACACGACACACGTCAGTACAACACACACACACACACACACACACACACACACCACACATACACACAGGGGGGCATGACAGATAAGGTTGCCGTCTTCACCTCTCACAAGCCCATTTATCCTCGACCCAACCCTGACCCGCCGCCACGCCTGCTCTCCTTCCCACGCCCACACACGCGCCCACACCACGCCACGCCCTTTCCCACGCCCATACACACCACCCACACCTCCTCCTTCCTTTATTCCTTCTCCTTCCTCCTTAATCTCCTTCTTCCTTGATCGTCTTCCTCAGTTTTTTTAATTCTTTGGTGTTTAGTGTGTGAGCCATTTATGAAATTCTCTCTCTCTCCTCTCTCTCTCTTCTCTCGCTCTCTCCCCCCCTCTCCTCCTCCTCCCCCCTCTCTCCCCCCCCCCGCCTCTCGGTGCCCTGGCCTCTCCTCTCTTCTCTGTCTCTGTCTCTCCTCTCTCTCTCTCTCTCCTCTCCTCTCCTCTCTCTCTCTCTCTCCTCTCCTCTCTCTCTCTTCTCTCTCTCTCTCTCTCCTTGTGTGGTGTCTCTTCCGTGTCTTTGTCTCTCTCTTTCACACAAAACACCTCACACACCCCACTCACAAAAACCACCACACACCACACACAACACACACACACACACACACACACACCCCCACAAACACCAACAACACACACACCACACACACACACACACACACACACACACCCACACACACACACACACACCACAACCACACACACCTTTCCAAAAATCCTTTTCTGTCGGGAGATGGGAAGAGGAGAGAGAGAGAGAGAAGAGAGAGAGAAAGGAGGAGAGAGAGAAGAAGAGGAGGGGGAGGAGAGAGAGAGGAGAGAGAGAGAGAGAGAAGAGAGGAGAGAGAGAGAGAGAGAGAAAGAGAGAGAGAGAGGGGAGGGAAGAGAGAGAAGAGAGAGAGAGAGAGAGAGAGAGAGGAGAGGGAGAGAGGGGGAAAAGGGTTTTGGAGCCCTTCCTTTTTTTAACCCACAAGGGGGAAGTCAGTCGTAGGGCGCGCAACCCATCTATCCAAGCGGAAGGGGGAGGGGGGCAGGGGAGGGGGGGGGGGGCGGGGGAGGGGGGCAGGGGAGGGGGCAGGGCAGGGGGGGGGGATGGGGGGGGGGGGCAGGGGGGAGGGGGGGGAGGGAGAGAACAAAGGATGGAAAGATTGAGGAACAGGAAATTTTTCGGGTGATTTTGAAAAAGGGGGGTATAGGTGGGGGGGAGAGAGAGAGAGAGAGGGGGAGAGAGGAGAGAGAGAGAGAGAGAGAGAGAGGGAAAGGGGGAAGAAGGGGGAGAGAGGAGGAGAGAGGAGAGAAGACAGAAAACGACAGACAGACAGACAGACGACGAAAAAACAGCAAGACCAGACGAGAGACAGAAAAAAGAGAGACAGAAAAGACAGACAGACTAAAAAATAAACACAAAACACACACCACACACCACAACACACACACACACAACCCCCAACACCCAACCACACACAACACAACACAACCACATACACCACATCAAACATCTTATTATGCGGTCGATACATATATGGGCAAACACACACCCTTCCTCTCTCTCCTCTCTTCTCTCTCCTTCTCTTCTTTCTCTCCTCTCTCTCTCTCCTCTCTCTCTCTTTCCTCTCCTCTCTCCTCCCTGGTATGAATAGGATGCTTTGGGGCGGGGAATGGAGGTGGTGGTGATGGGAGGGGGTATAATTTATCTATGTCACTTCAGATTTTTGTTATTTATATCATTTAGTAGTGTAGTAGTAGTAGTATAGTAGTAGTGTAGTAGTAGTGGTAGTAGTAGTAGTAGTAGTAGTAGTAGTAGTAGTATTGGGGAGTAGTTTTTAGATGTAGTGGGGGTGGGGGTGGTAGTAGTAGTTGTAGTAGTAGTAGTAGTGTAGTAGTAGTAAGTAGTAAATATGTGTAGTAGTAGTAGTAGTAGTATAGTAGTATGTAGTAAATAGTAGTAGTGTTTAAAGTAGACTATAGTAGTATAGTAGTAGAGTAGGGGTAGTAGTAGTAGTAGTGGATAGTAGTAGTAGTAGTAGTAGTAGTTGGTAGTAGTAGGAAATTTTGTATAGTAGTAGAGTAGTAGTAGTAGTAGTTAAATGGGAGTAGTTGTAGAGTAGA
>JACEEZ010005742.1:42500-65000 GCA_016584305.1 Chionoecetes opilio | reverse complement strand
TTTTGTTTTTCATTTCCTTTGTCTTTTTTTTCTCTCTATTTTTTTTTGCTTTTTTTCTTCGTAGCTTACATTATCTTACATTGTCCTCATCCTCTCTCAGCTCTCTCTCGTCTCGTGTAAACTCCCTCCTCCTCCTCCCATCTCTCTCCTATAATAGAAAGCAAACACTGCATCTAATAAGAAGTCAAGAAAAAATCATGCATTAACATACAAGAAAAAATATCACGAATTGACACGTATAGGTGGTAAGAAGGCCCCCCCCCCCAAAAAAAAAAAAAGTTGTGTTAACATCCTCGCGTAGAAAAAATATCACGAATTGACACGTATAGGTGGTAAGAAGCCCCCCCCAAAAAAAGTTGTGTTAACATCCTCGCGTAGAAAAAATATCACGAAATTGACACGTATAGGTGGTAAGAAGTACCCCCCAAAAAGTTGTGTTAACATCCTCGCGTAGAAAAAAAATATCACGAATTGACACGTATAGGTGGTAAGAAGCCCCCCCCCCCCAAAAAAAAAAAGTTGTGTTAACATCCTCGCGTAGAAAAAATATCACGAATTGACACGTATAGGTGGTAAGAAGCCCCCCCCAAAAAGTTGTGTTAACATCCTCGCGTAGAAAAAATATCACGAATTGACACGTATAGGTGGTAAGAAGACTCCCCCCCAAAAAAAAATTGTGTTAACATCCTCGCGTAGAAAAATTATCACGAATTGACACGTATAGGCGGTAAGAAGCCCCCCCCAAAAAAGTTGTGTTAACATCCTCGCGTATCTTGCTAAATAAAAACCCACTTCAGCTAACATACGCAACGCATAGGCGAAGTTATTAGAGTGGTTAAAGGGATACAATAAAGGAGATGTAGGAAAAGTTCTTACGGCTATATAGTAATCAGGGTAGAACAAGAAGTAACGGATTCAAGCTGGGAAAGCGTAGATTTAAAAAAGAAATAGGGTCATAGGGTCAAAAACTGGATCACAAATAGGGTGGTGAATGATTGGAATGGAATCGGTAGACAGGTAGTTAGTGCGAGGTCATTACGGAGCTTTAAAAGGAGGCTAGATAATTTCATGGATGGGGATGAAAGGTGGATGTAGGTAGTGTTAAGTAACAGGAACTAAATCGTGTAGGTCTCACGGCCTCTTGTAGCTTCCTTATTTTCTTATGTTTTCGTGTTCTTGGCAGGAAATCCACAAGTCAAGAATTGAGCGAGAAGGAGCGACGGATATACTCAGCATTCGCCTAACTTTCTAACTTCGCCTTTTCGTCCACAAGATCGCTAACTGGATTCGATAAAGGGCGCCAACGGTATCCTCTGGTTTTTTTTTATGAAACGAAAAATCCTGACCCCTTGCTGCTTACGGACTGATATTTGATGCCAGGAGAAGGGAATACTACGGTTCTTCTAAATTTCAGCTGTATTTTATCATAGTTATCCATATTATCAGGTAAACATAGGTATCATTTTAAGCATGAGACCTTGGGATAGAATGGAATTTTCGCCTCGTTAAAAAAATTGACTACTCAGCGCATAGACTCGAAGACGTACTGTTTCTGTTGTTATTTTGCGACCAAACACAAAACGCCAGAAGGGTGGAGTGATGAGAGAGAAGGAGAAATGTAATAAGGTTTCCGTGAGGTGGATAAACGTGGATGAATAACAAGGTTGTGATTATGAAGGTGATACAGGAGGAGGATTACAAAGGATTACAAAGGAAACACAAACAGCAACAGACCAATAGGTCCTTACAAGGCTGTTTGCTTTAACTACATTACACTAACTAGTAGGGGGGGGGGGGGGGGGGCACTCAGTAGAGCGCATACCTCCGCCCGATATATTTCATCAATTGGTTGTTATGGCAACAGTTTGTGATATATATATATATATATATATATATATATTATACTTATATATATATATATATATTATATATATATGCACTCAGTATGAGGCGCATACCTCCGGCCGAATATTTCATCAATTGGTTGCCATGGCAACAGTTTGTCAATAGATTTCATCCAAAATTAAATCAGTTCTTCCTTATACCAAATAGACTTGGTATACTGAGTTTCGTCCAAATCTATTGGTAACTTTTCGAGAAATCCTGTACACTAACAAACAGACAGACAGACAGATCGGGGTGAAAACATAACCCCTCCAACTTCGTTGGCGGAGGTAACTAGATGATAAGAGAGAAAGTATAGGGAAGTAGAAGGCTCCTCCCTACCCACCCATCCCTCCAGCCGAAGCTGGCCGGAAATGAAGTGATACCATGCAATATAGAAAAACTGCATGGAATTTGTGAGGAAAGTTGAAAGCTGTAATCTATGGCTAACTACTACTATGTTTGTGGGGGTAGGTTTAGGCTTGATAGATAGGTCATGTTATGTGTGTTTTGTAATGGTGGGAACACAGGGTGGAGGTTCAAGGGTGGTGGCGCAGCCTTGCCTGGCGCTTTCTTGGAAGGCAGCAGTCAATCAGGCCCCAGCTCCGTTCAATCCACTGCGGATTGTGTACTTTCCATGTAGGACGCCGTACACTTCAATGCCCCCTGCAGCAGTGACCCCTGGTACCTTAAATCCCAATGGTGGTCACTAACTGTCAGGACCCTTACTGATCCACAGCCCGTCACAGGTCGAGAGTAGTAGTGTAACCGTTTACTCGGGGCTATCTGTGTGTGTTCATGAGGTCTAATGTAGTGTTGGTTAGGTCAGTGTGGAAGTTCAAGGGTGGTGCGGCGCCTTTCCCTTTGGGGGCTGTCTTGGGAGCAGCAGTCAATCAAGCCCCGGTCCGTGCATTCAGTAGACGCGGTATGCACTTTCCCAAGCAGTGACGCCGGTATATCAATCCTGTCCTGCGACAGTGACCCGTTATAATCCCGATGGTGGTCAGAGTAACTGTCAGGGCCTTAGAACCGGAGGAGAGAAGGGGGGAGGTAAGGGGAGGAGGAGGAAGAGAGAGGAGGAGAGGAAGGAGGAGGAGGAGGAGGAGGAGGAGGTTACGAAGGATTACATAGGATAAAGAACCAGGAAGATTTTGAGAGGAGAGGAGGGAGTGAAGGAAGAGAGAAAGGATGGGGAGTGAGGTAGGAGAAGATGAAGGATGGAGGATGAAATGGAAGTGTGATTTGAAGGAAGATGTTTTTGTTTTAACTAAATATTAATATAATAAAAAATGTAGACAATAGCAAGAGCAAATATTAGGGGATAAAAAAGATATGTTAATAATAAAATCATATAAATTGCGATTCCATAAAGGTTACAGATACAAAAAATTCAAGTTGAAAGATTAATTTATGAAAAGAAAGAAAAATGTAGCAAAGAAAATGTCCGAAAAAAAAAAGTTTGCATGCCAATTAATATAAAAAAGGAGGAAAAAATTTAGCCAAAAGAAAAAGAAGGAAATATCGAAAATATATAGAGGAAAATAGAGAAGAGAAAGACAAAGAAGAGGAAGAAGGGAAACAAATAAATGAAAAAAGAAAGAAAAGGAAAAAAAAGCGATAAAAAATGGAAAGAAGGAGAAAGAGCAGGCAGGAGCCACGAGAGGGAGGAGAGAGGAGGAGGAGGAGAGGATAATTAATAATAGGAAAAACAGACACCAGAAACTATGACAAGAGTAAAAACAAGGAGACAAGGGAGAGAGAAAAGATAGTAAAGAAAGAATAAAAGTAAAAGAGAACAAAACAAGGCAGCCCCAAGACTAAATCAGTAAACAACCACCGACGCTTCATAACAATGAACGACAAATGTTTCACTAACATCAGAAAAAAATCATATTTCCGAACCAAAGGAAACGATACAAAAATTACCTGGGAAAACACAATACAACAACACACACACACACACACAGCACACACAGACAATGCACCGACAACAAATTCAGCCATTCTAATTTCTAGGAAAAATTTAAAAACCAAACGTCTTGGACACGATGTAATTGTACCAGAGAAAAAAATTTTGAAGGGGTGACATAAGAAAAAACATTTTGTTTGAAAAATATTAGTATAAACAGAATGAACACATATATTTTTGTCAAACTTAAAACTTAATAGGTAAAATAAAAGTAGACAGGATAATAATATATAGAATGGGATATAGGAAAAAGAAAGATCTTAAATAATAAAAAACAGAAAAAGACCCAAAAACAAAGTAAACAACAGTAAAAACAAGCACAAAAGGAAAAAACAGATAGTACGTAGATAAGAATAAAAGTAAAAGAGAACAAAACAAGGCAGCCCCAAAACTAAGCTCAGTAACACACCCGCCCGTTTTATAAATGAAGTTCAAGGGGTTTTACTAACACAGAAAAAAAATCATATTTTCCCGGAAACACTAAGGAACACGGCAGGTCTTTTACACCCGGGGAAAAACACACACCAAAACAAACCACACCACACCACAAAAAACACCCCCACACACACACACCACCCCCACACGCCCACACACAGGTCTTCAATTTCTCGTTCCGGAATTTAAACCAACCGTCTTGGACACGGGATGGTATTGTACCAGAAAAAAATATTTTGGGGTGTACTATAAATCACATTTTTGTTTTAAATTATTAGTATACAGAATGAACACATATATTTTTGTCATTCCTTTACAACTTTATATATATATATATATATATATATATATATATATATATATTATATATATATATATAATATATATATATATATTATATATATATATATATATATATATATATACTGTATATTATACTGATTAAAAACATACATATACAAACTCGGAATCCCGGGATCTCCAACACACGTAGGCGGATGTCAGTTATGGTATATACGCACTATTTTACTGTGAAAAGTATGCCTTGACATCATTTCTGACTCTGGCTGCTTCTGTATCAATACATTCTAAACACATTGCATGGCGGTAGTATTCTGTCAACGCGTTTCATTAAAGATTAAAGAAAATTTAGATGATTTTCCATCAACATTCAGTGTATGAAATTGAAGTAAACACTTTCCATGCAATGAATTCTCAGATACTGTTTATACGAAACGATATAAATTGGAAATTGTAAAATATCTGTAAACTGTTTTTATTGTCTCGGATGAATGTTTAAAAAACATGACACTAGGCAACTTCAATCAAGATCACCCCACTACAGCTGTCCCGTTGGTGAAGACTCCATTTTTAGCAAATAGTGGACAGAGAAATTATCAACAGACGACGCTCTCCTTCCACTTCTCGACTCATAAGTGACTCAGTTCCTCACTTTCTCATGAGTTGAAGCGGCTCATTTGACAAGTGAGATGGCAAAAGGGGGAGAGGAGAGTGCTATGTAAGAGGATGGAAGGCAGCGGAGATGAGGAGAGAAGGGAGAGAGGAAGGCGAGAGAAAAGGAGGGAGAGGAGAGAAGTGAGGAATAGATGAGGAGAGAAGAGAGACAGGAAGGTCAGAAGAGGGAGGAGAAAATTAATAAGATAAGGAAGACAACGAATAAGACGAGAAAAGTGGAATATAAGAGAGATTGTCGGGAAGGAGAAATTGGAAAATTGCGAATAATAGAAAAAAAGAAGTTAGAAATTAGGAAAAGAAAGAACGAAAGAAGGAAGAAAGGAAGAAATGATAGAAGGAAGTGAAGCAAAGAATATATGGATAATATAATGCAAAAAAGTGAGCAGACGAAACCAGGCAAGAAAAACTTGAAATAATATGAAAAGAATTAAAAGGTAGAAAAGAACAGAAGTGGAGAAAAAATACGCGAATAAATCACAAGAATTACACGAAGGATTGAAGGACGAAGAGAGAGAGAGAGAGAGAGAGAGAGACAGAGAGAGAGAGAGAGAGAGGGGAGAGAGAGAGAGAGAGAGAGAGGAGAGAGAGAGAGAGAGAGAGAGAGAGAGAGAGAGAGAGAGAGAGAGAGAGAGGAGAAGCGCCATTGTCTACATGACGAAGCACTTTCTGTCCCTAAGTAAACATGTGAAAAGAAAAAAGAAAATCCCGCTTACGAGAGATACAGCGTGTGATTGCACCTTAATTAATTCTGGCTGGCAGGAGAGGGGAGAGAGAGAGAGAGAGAGAGAGAGAGAGAGAGAGAGAGAGAGAGAGAAAGAGAGAAGAGAGAGAGAGAGAGAGGAGAGAGAGAGAGAGGGAGAGAGAGAGAGAGAGAGGAGAGGGGAAAAGAGGAGAAGGGAGAGAGAGAGAGAGAGAGAAGGAGAGAGAGATATGAAAACGTTGGATGTAACTTTATCTGTTACCTAGTAAAAATTTAAAAAAAATAAAAGAGAGAGAAAAGGAGAGGAGAGAGAGAGAGAGAGAGGAGGATGAGAGAGGAGAGAAGGGAAAAGGAGAGAGAAGAGGAGAGAGAAGAGAGAGAAAAGAGAGAGAGGAGAGAGTATTTGAGTGAGAGAGTATTTGAGTGAATGAAATGGAGACAGACTGATATAACAGACACACGTACACACACAAACTTTTCAAATATAATATAAAGGCTATGTAGAACAAGAGCAAAAGAATATAGTCGAATAAAGATTGGGTAAAAATATAGAAAAACAAATACTGGAAAAGATTAGAGGATAAAAATAGATATAGGAGGGAGACAAATAATGAAAAATGTCGCGAGGGAAGGAGAAAAAGTGTGATAAATGGAGGAGGAAGGGAAGGCGTGGATAAAGGAAGGGAATAGAAGATAACTAAAGGGGAGAAAAATATTGTGTTTTTAAAGAGACTGTGTGCAGGAGGAAGATGTAAAAATAGTATAGAAGTGAAACCCGAAAATAATGTAGTGTTGAGGACACACAAAACAAAACACACCACACACAACCAAAACAACACACCACAACAAACACACACACAGCAACACACAACAATAGTTTATAGATCTATGGTATCTACCCAACGAGAGAGGAAGGAGAGAAGGGGAGAGAGGGGAGAGAAGGAAGAAGGATGAGAGAGAGAGGAGAGAGAGAGAGAGAAAAGAGAGAGAGAGAGAGAGAGAGAGGAGAGAGAGAGAGAGAGAGAGGAAAAGAGAGAGAGAGAGCGGGGAGAGAGAGAGAGAGAGAATACAAAAGAAGTTTCAAAACAGCGTCTAGCTTATATCAATGCAAAGCAAAAACATACATTTTCCAACACACACACACACACACACACACACACACCACACCCCACACACACACACCTACACAAAAAACACAAGATTATTCATGCGAAATTATACAAGATACACATACTCACACCCACACACACACACACCACACACACACACACACACACACAAAACACACAAACAAACAACCAAAACCACCAGCCCCAAACCACACCCCCTTAGCCCACACACAAACAGACCAAACACAACACAAAAACACAAAAACAGAACAAAAAAACAACCAAAGATCGGCCGAGGTAAGCCGGAGGCCCGGGACGCGTGCAGAGGGTGAGGAGGAGGGCGAAAAACAATAAAAACCATACGAAAAAAAAACAAAAAAGCCCACATAAAGAGATGGGAGAGGAACGAAGGAAGGAGGGAGGGAGAGAGAGAGAGAGAGGAGAGAGAAGAGGGGAGAGAGAGAGAGAGAGAGAGAGAGAAGGGGAGGAGAGAGAGAGAAAAGGAGTTATGCCCATATCATGCATAATTATAACGTGAATGAATGAAATGAGCCAAAAAGCGTCTCTCTCTCTCTCTCTCTCTCTCTCTCTCTCTCTCTTCTCTCTCTCTCTCTCTTTCTCATTCACATAACCATCATTGCCTTCTTTTCCACTTCCACATTTTCTCACTTCTTTTTTGTTCTTTATCGCCAATTCTCTCTCTACGTTCTCTTACTTCTCCTTCTCCTCCTCTCCCAACTATTTTCTCTGACGTTTCCTCTCTTCACATCTTTCTTTCATGTCCTGCCACATTTTTCTCCTCTCTTACTACTCTTCCTCCTTCCTTTCCTTCTCCTTCTTTCCCCTCCCTATCCTCTTCCTTCTTTCCCCTCCCTATCCTCCTCCTCCTCCTCCTCCTCCTCCTCCTTTCCCTGTTCTCTCCTTCTTCGCTGCCTCACTAATGGCGTTCTTCAGAGAGCTTTTGTCTGTCTTGAAAGTGTTTGCGGTGTGTGTGTGTGTGTGTGTGTGTGTGTGTGTATGTGTGTGTGTGTGTGTGTGTGTGTGTGTGTGTGTGTGTGTGTGTGTGTGTGTGTGTGTGTGTGTGTGTGTGTGTGTGTGTGTGTGTGTGTGTGTGTGTGTGTGTGTGTGTGTGTGTGTGTGTGTGTGTGTGTGTGTGTGTGTGTGTGTGTGTGTACATGACTAGACGTCCATCTTGTCTCACCACGGCTGGCTACTGTATATTGCTGATCTCTTAAACATCTTGAAAGAGAGAGAGAGAGAGAGAGAGAGAGAGAGAGAGAGAGAGAGAGAGAGAGAGAGAGAGAGGAGAGAGAGAGAGAAGAGGAGAGAGAGAGGAAGAGAGAGAGAGAGGAGAGAGATGAGAGAGAACATGCCATTGAACAGAACTAAAATCCAGACAAAGACACGAGGGGGAAGAGGAGGAGGAGGAGAAGAAAGAGGAGGAGGAGGAGGAGGAGGAGGAGGAGGAGGAGGAGGAGGAGGTGATAAGAAGACATAAATACAGAGAAAAAGAAACTTGCTTTATTCCTTTGTAAGAAAATGTATGATTTGCCAACAAGCGTTATGCGTGTGTGTGCGTGTGTGTGTGTGTGTGTGTGTGTGTGTGTGTGTGTGTGTGTGTGTGAATCTAAATTTGGATCTAAAAGATTTCTCTCCTTCCTGTGTGTGTGATGTGTGTGTGTGTGTGTGTGTTCGTGTATTGTGATGTAACAAGATGTTGTGTGTGTTTCCTGTGTGTGTGAATGTGTGTGTGTGTGTGTGTGTGTGTGTGTGTGTGTGTGTGTGTGTGTGTGTGTGTGTGTGTGTCTCTCTCTTTCATAACTACACACAGTACAAGTTTTATGGATACTAATGATAATAATAATAATAAATATAAATGATATTCCTCATGTTTCCTACCACTACTAGAACTCTTACAACTACTACTACTACTACTACTACTACTACTACTATTACTATTACTATTACTACTACTACTACTATTACTACTACTACTACTACTATTACTATTACTACTATTACTACTACTACTACTATTACTACTACTACTACTACTACTACTACCACCACCACTACTACTATTACTACTACTATTACTACTACTACTACTACTACTACTACCACTATTACTACTACTACCACTACTACTACTACTACTACTACTACAACTACTATTAGGGCCACAATTAGTAATGAAGGAAGAAAGGCGCGTCGGAGCAGCATTAAGAGTAATCCACGACCTCCTCTTCCTCCCCCGCTGGTTTGAAAGAGGCAATGTAAAGGAAGGTTATGGTCTTCCTTTCCCTCTCTCTCTCTCTCTCTCTCTCTCTCTCTCTCTCTCTCTCTCTCTCTCTCTCTCTTCTCTCTCTCTCTTAACTTCTTCCCTCCTGCTGTTTCCTTCCTCCCACTCATGTCTGTCAGTTTAATTCTCCCTCCTTCCTTTCCTTCCTTCTTTCCTTTCTTTTTTCCTCTCTTCCCTTCCTCCCTCCCTCTACCCACGCACCTGCGGAGTAATCTTTTCGTTAATACATATTGACTCCACTGTGGAAAATGTCAACCTTTGATCTCTCTCTCTCTCTCTCTCTCTCTCTCTCTCTCTCTCTCTCTCTCTCTCTCCTCTCGCTCTGTTATTGCCTTTGATGATACTATTTTTTATATATATCAACTTTTGTTTCTATCTCTTCTTTATTATTTTTCCTCCTCCCTCCCTCCTACCTTCCGTTTCCTTCTTATGAGTTTTATTGTTGGTGTCTCCCGGTCAATCAGAGAGAGAGAGAGAGAGAGAGAGAGAGAGAGAGAGAGAGGGGAGAGAGAGAGAGAGAGAGAGAGAGATTCATTGAGTCTTATTTTATGTCCAGAGTCAATTCTCTCTCTCTCTTTCTCTCTCTCTCTCTCTCTCTCTCTCTCTCTCTCTCTCTCTCTCTCTCTCTCTCTCTCTCTCTCTCTCTCTCTTCACTCCTGGGTGACTTTTTTTTCTTTCCCCGACAACCAATGTACGACGGCGGAGTCTGGAAGCACGACCTCTCTTTTATTCTGTTATCAAATTACGAGTTTTTTTGTTTTGTTTTTGTTTTTTGAGAGAGAGAGAGAGAGAGAGAGAGAGAGAGAGAGAGAGAGAGAGAGAGAGAGAGAGAGAGAGAGAGAGAGAGAGAGAGAGAGAGAGAGAGAGAGAGAGAGAGAGAGACTAAATACACTGCTTCATATTCTTTTAATCAAACTGTATTTGTTGCCTCACTGTGTTCAGACCGTATTTTACACACTATGTTATCTGGTTTATATATTCCTGGCCGCCATGACACCTGCCTTATCTCTCATCGTTATAAAGGACGTTATGTTACCTTCGAAATCCTATAAAAGATGCGCCAAATTGTGTTTACTGCGATATCTATTTTTTTCTTTGTAGAGTCGTCAAGTTACATACAGTTTCGTTCTTTGCTGTGAATCCTAAAGAGACAAGTCGAGGTGCATTTTTTTTACTTTAAAATCTCAGAAGAAAAAATACTTGCATATTAATATTTTTTGTCGATGTAAAAAAAAAAAAATAATAATTCACAGATTTTATTTTATATTCTGGAAGGGTGAATAAAAAGACATTTCTGATATTCATGATAGTATAAAAAATAAACGTTTAAAGCTACAAT
Source organism: Chionoecetes opilio (assembly GCA_016584305.1). Classification (NCBI taxonomy): domain Eukaryota; kingdom Metazoa; phylum Arthropoda; class Malacostraca; order Decapoda; family Majidae; genus Chionoecetes; species Chionoecetes opilio. The sequence goes on along the minus strand of JACEEZ010005742.1, from coordinate 54,287 downwards.
TGCTGTATACATAATTAATAAAACGTGTCGAGATGCATTTGTTTTCCTAATAGAATTCTTGCAGATTTAACATTGAAAAGTTAGGTACGTTTTTTTATTCTACTTATCCGCGAGTATAAAGAAGGGAAAGAATGGGTCGTTAGCTGTGCGGGAAACGTGAAATAAAAGGAAAGTGTTGTAAAACGGAGTGTTGGAAAAAGGAAAATGTTCATAAAAGGAGTCAAAAAGTGCTGAAAAAAGAGAGATTCGAAAAGAAATATTCGAAAAAAAGAGTAAAAGTGCTGAAAAAAGGAAGTCTCGATTTTTTTTTTAAAGGAGCAGAGGTGCTGAAAAATGAGAGATTTAGAAAAAAAGATATTTGTAAAAAGGAGTAAAAACAGTTGGATATAGGAAAGTCATGAAAGAAATAAAACTTGAAAAAAATTAGAGCAATGTAAAAAGGAGAGTAAAAAAAAGAGACTTGAAAAAAAGTAAACAAATATTTAAAAATAGAAAAAAATAAGGAGTTGAAGAAAATTTGTTGAAAAAAGGAGGTGAAAAATGGTGTTGAAAATAATCAATTTGAAGAAAAAAACAAAACATAAGTGATTTGAAAAAAAATGGTTTCATATATTTTAAAGTGGAAAAAAGTAAGTTTGAAAAAATTAATTGAAAAAGGAGAACAAAAACCTGAGTTGGAAAAAAGATATGAAAGAACAAGTATTAAAGGAAGAGCGGTGAAAAAAATAAAAGGAGTGTTGAAAAAAAGAATTCTGAAGAAAATAAAAAGTGGTGAAAAAATGGCAACATAAAGATAAGATTTATGAAAGAATCGACAAACAGGAAATTAAAGGAAGAGGAGGAGGAATACATAGGAATACATAGGAATAACAGACACCAGGAGACCTATTGGTCCATAGCGAGGGTATCTGCTGAACTACATACTACTAACTATCAACTACTTGTAAGAAAACAGTTGGAAAATGATACCATGTCCCTAAAGAGAATAGGAACATGGAAGTTTCATAGTGCAGAATGATAGGATATGAAAAATACTAACTACAATTACCACTACCACTACGACTAATCGATACGGGGGACTAGATACGAATTCGCACTATTAATACCCATTTACTTTACAGTGCGCGTCAAGTCTGTTTTTGAATGTAGTTATTGTGCTGGCTCCGACAACATTTTCTGGTAACTTGTTCCATCGTTCTACGACTCTAACATTGAAATAATTTTTACGGAGATCGGTGATGCAACGTTGACCGTTTAGTTTTAAACCATTATTTCTTGTTGTCACTTGAGTTGAAAGCTCGAATAGGTTCTCTTGATTAGTGACATCAAAACCTTTTAGAATCTTAAAGGTTTCTATCAAGTCCCCACGGATTCTACGATCCTTTAAGGAAAACATATTAAGTTTCCGCAGTCTCTCTTCATAAGATGAATTTCGCAGAGATGGAATTTGTTTGGTTGCTCTTCTTTGCACTGATTCCAATTTGGCTTGATCTTTTACGAAACAGGGCGACCAGAATTGAACGGCATATTCCAAGTGGGGCCTAACCAAGGACGTGTATAATTGTGTCATTACTTTCGGAGTTTTATGTTCAAAATTGCGTTTAATAAAGCCCAACATCATATTTGCCTTTTTACTGGCAGCTAGGCAATGCGGACTGGTTTTCAGATCATTACTGATGATGACACCTAAATCCTTTTCCTGCTGTACTTCAGTTAACGATTTATTTTGCATTTGATAGTTATATTTGAGGTTATCGTTGCCTACTATGCATTACTTTACATTTATCGGAATTGAATTTTAATAGCCATTTATCACTCCAATCTGATAGTTTGTCGAGATCACTTTGTATGAGTTCGCAGTTTTCTCTAGTATATGCTTTATCGCCTAATTTGGTGTCATCTGCAAATTTCGATATTTTAGATACAAGTCCGCAGTCCAGATCGTTGATATATATCAGAAAAAGAGTAGGACCCAAGACCGAGCCCTGAGGCACCCACTAGTAAACATCTAACCAATCAGATGCTCGCCATTTATTACTACCCATTGTTTACGATTTGAAAGCCAATCGCCAATCCATGAACATAATTGCTCTCCTAAGCCATGTGCCCTTAGCTTGGTCAAAAGTCGCTTATGGGGAACTGTATCGAAGGCTTTCTGAAAATCAAGGTATATTACATCCGAGGGAATTTTAGCGTCCCAGTTTGAATAAATGACATTAAAAAAATCCAGTAGGTTTGTTAAGCAGGATCTCTTATTTCTAAATCCAAGGTGGGAGTTTAGTATTGAGGAGACAAAGAGGAGGAGGAGGAGGAGGAGGAGGGGGAGGAGAAGGAGGAGGAGGGAGGAGGAGGAGGAGGAGGAGGAGGAGGAGGAGGAGGAGGTTGAGGAGGGGAAATAAGAGGAGCGGGAAGAGGGTAATTCTACGGCGGAAGGGAAAGAGGAGGAGGAAGGAGGAGGAGGAGGAGGAGGAGGGGGAGGAGGAGGAGGAGGAGGCGGAGGAGGAGGAGGAGGAGGAGGAGGAGGAGGAGGAGGAGGTTTGAGGAGGAGGAGGAAGAGACGAAGAGGTGCTTAAGCGGAATTCTGCTTAAGTGATGAAAGGCTCATTTACCCTCCCTCCTCTATTCCTTCTTCCCTCCTTTCTTCCTCCTTCTCTTCCTTCATTTCCTTCCTTCTTCAGTGAGTCGGTGACAAATTCAACTCAATGACGATAGGGATGTGACAAGGAAAGGAGGAGGAGGAGGAGGAGGAAGAAGAGGAGGAAGGGGATGAGGGAAACGCAAAAAGGCAAAGGCGCAGACGAATTATATTTCATTGAGAGAGAGAGAGAGAGAGAGAGAGAGAGAGAGAGAGAGAGGAGAGAGAGAGAGAGAGATGAGAGAGAGAGAGAAAAGGGAGAGAGAGAGGAGAGAGAGAGGGGAGAGAGAGAGAGAGAGAGAGAGAGAGAGAGAGAGAGGAGAGAGAGAGAGAGAGAGAGAGAGAGAGAGAGAGAGAGAGAGAGAGAGAGAGAGAGAGAGAAGCATTTAAATTGAGAAAAAACACAGGTAGAAAAAAATGAGCGAAAGAGAAAATACCGGGGAAGGAAACTGAACAAAAGAGAAAAAGACTATATTTTAAATGTTTAATATAATTATAAGAGGGAGGGGAGAAGGGGGGAAGGGAGGTAGAAGAGGAGAGGAGGAGGAGGAGGAGGAGGAGGGAGCGGGAGAGGAGTGGGACAGGTCATGATTTTACTGATTTTTGAAAGGGAGTTGCGCCACTTTTGCAACACACATTCACTGAGAGAGTCGCACTTACTGCACGCTAACTGAACTCTAAACTCAACCACACGGACAAATACTATGCTGCTATTACAATTTAGTAACAGGTAATAGCAAGGTAAAGGTGGGGGCATACGCTAAGCCGCTCGTGGACTCGGCGCTCATCTCCGTCGCATTAACCCTTGAGCTGGGGGCGACAACCCGATCCGCCCGGGGCATACATTCCCGTTGCCTGGAATAGCATGTGGTATAGGGGTGTCGCTAGCCAGTCACGGTTGTCCAAACTTGTGACGTCACATTGGGGGGGGGGGGGGAGCTAACGCGATCGCAGGGTTATAATCTGTTGACTCTGTATGTTGTGTTAATGTAGTATTTGCCAAAATTATGAAAGGGGTGAAGGAATGAAGGGTGAATGGTTAAGTTTAAGTTAAGGTGTGAGGGAAGGTATGAAGGGTGTGAGGGAGGTTATGTCGGGTGTGAGGGAAGGTATGAGGGGTGAGAGGGGAGGTATTGAAGGTATGAAATAAAATATGTGGTTATGAGGAAAGGTTTGAAGGTTGTAAGGGAAGTTATGAAGGGCCCTTCCCATAAACATCTATGATTCGCCTTATCAGTTTCCTTTCGCGAAACTGAAGTCTGTCTTGCTGCTTAGTAAGACCTCTCCATTCATGGTGATAGGATAGACGTAATTCGCATAATGTAGCAATATAAACGGCATAAATGGTACAGGAATAATGCATATATGTGAATAAAACTAATTATAACCCTGCGATCACGTTACCTCCACCCCTATGTGACGTCATGAGCGTGGACAACCGTGATTGACTAGCGCCATCCCTATACACACGCTATTCCAGAAGAAGGGAATATGCACCCCGGGACACAGGGCTATGATCCGGGACACAGCTATAGTGTGACATCCGGGTTTCAATAGTTAACTTCCTCAGGTTTCCTCAGGTACCCATTTATCGAACAACTCCGAAAGGTAGGATAAACAGCTGTTTGGGCTGCACGCCGACTGCCCTGCCCGGAATTCGATCCAGGGGCCGCGGATTTGTAGATAGGCACGATAGCCACTACACCACGAGGTGCTTAACAGTAAGGAATGGAAATAATAATATAAAAAACGTATCGTATTGTTTATAGTATTTTAGTGAAAGACAAAACGTAGGCACTCCAAGGCGGTAACGCAGTAGAGCTACGTTTTTATAACCCGGTATTTTTTGGCCATAAGTGAATTTAAATCCCCCAGCAAATTTAGTCTTACGAAAAATTTGAGTATGTAAAAAATAGTAGTTATGATAATGACACTAACACTAATGAAAGAATCTATCATCATTATTACTATTATAATTACTATCTTCATCCGCGCAATGAATACCACTCCTGTAAGCAATGACGCCTTGCCTTTTATATAAGTGTGCGTGATGGTAAAGAAGGAATGAAAGAGGCACGGGAATAAAAAAAAGGTAAAAATAAAGAAGAACAGGAGGAAAACAATAACAACAATGAAAACAGAAAGAGAACATGGAAAAATTAAAGTACGCGAGAGAGAGAGAGAGAGAGAGAGAGAGAGAGAGAGAGAGAGAGAGAGAGAGAGAGAGAGAGAGAGAGAGAGAGAGAGAGAGAGAGAGAGAGAGAGAGAGAGAGAGAGAGAGAGAGAGAGAGAGAGAGAAAAAAAATTGCCGTCAGAGCCAAAAAGCACACACCTTTGCCGAGCCGACGCAGAATTAGAACATAACAAAAGAACATAAGAAAATAAGGACGCTACAACAGCCCGCGAGGCCTACACGTGGTCGTTCTTGCTTCAGTTAATTCCACGCAAAAGAAGAAAACAAAAAACACATAGTAGTGTTGGTGCAGATACAATGCTTCCGGCGGCTCGTTTGCTTGTCTGAAAATCGCCTCAGTATTCTCTCAACAACCCAGTCAAAAAAATAAAATAATAATAATGATAATAATAGTAATAAAATGGGAATTTGTAAAAAAAAAATAGAACAAGGTGTAAATTGAGTTTATGTGATGTAAAAAGAAATTATGTACAAACTGATCTGTCCTTATCCACACACACACACACACACACACACACACACACACACATACACACACACACGTATTGTACTTTTTGTCCGTTGAAACAAAGTGGCGCAGCTGCCTTGATAAGAAACACGACCAGCAACACCACCACAAGCACTTGGTCAGAGACGACAAGACTGCCTCGTTGCCCCGCGATTCTCCCTCCAATTGAAAACTTCCTGGAGATGCAATCACCTCCCTCCCTCCCCCCTCATCCCTCCCTGACGCTCATAACGCAGCGCTCTTCCCTCCTTCGCGTGTGTGTGTGTGTGTGTGTGTGTGTTGTATGAGTGTGTGTGTGTGTGTGTGTGTATTCATTTAATTGTATTTTACAGGGCCTGAGCTACACTCGTATGGTCCCGTCTCCATATCTACATTTTCATTTTGCTTCCTTAGTGCTTAGTGTTGGTCGAAGCCACTACCCCGGGAGGCGGGACACAACCCCCGACTAAAACCCAGTACCCATTCACTGCTGGGTGGACAGGGGCTTGGGTTTTAAAGAGACAGCCCATCTTTCTCTGCTCCGCCCGGGGATCGAACGCGGGACCTCTCGGTTGTGAACGTGTTCGTGTGCTAACCAATACACTACGGAGCACCGGTGTGAGAGAGAGAGAGAGTGTGTGTGTGTGTGTGTGTGTGTGTGTGTGTGTGTGTGTGTGTGTGTGTGTGTGTGTGTGTGTGTGTGTGTGTGAATGTCGCTAAGCACTCACTTGTCAGTCTGTCACATTCACTCTTCAGAAGTCACAACATCAGGTACAAAAGGGAAGGGAAGGGAAGGGAAGGGAAGGGGAAGACCCCATATCATGCACAAACCTACCTGATTGGTCCCTCAGATGGCAGGTGACAGCCAACACCCACGCAGGTCAAAGTTCAAGGCCTTCGCTCGTGAGTTGACCTTCAGTGCCACTTTGCATCACATCCTCAGGTGGGCCGCCAGGTGTTACAGGTGTGAGCAGATGATGTACCTGCCCCGCTAGTGTCCACAGGTGTGAGCGAGAGGCAGGTGTGTCTTGAGCGAAGGGTTGTGCGTCGCGTGGGGGACTGAGACGGTCTGGGGGCGGTCTGGCGGCGGCACTGCTGGCGGGAAGAGGCGGGAAGAGCACCTAGGCATGCGTCAGACTCCCACTCATGGCACCACCACCACCAGCACTTCCTAGCCCGCGCGGACACTCCTCGCCTGCTCGCCCACGCACCAACTCCTGTGTGTGTGTGTGTGTGTGTGTGTGTGTGTGTGTGTGTGTGTGTGTGTGTGTGTTTGTGTGTGCGACCACTTCACCGCCCTAACACGTCCCCAGCACTTCACTATCGCCACCCCTACCACTGCTACAGTCCACGCACCCACTCTGCACACGCCACGCACCAGCCTGGCCGCCTCGACCCACACACACTTCACACTCTCCTCACCACTTCACACTTTTCAAGGCCAGGGTTCGGGGCAGCGGCAGGCACTCTCATGTTTCCTCTGACTGAATATCTGCGGCGCCTCACCTCGCCTCGCCTCGCCACCACACGTCAGGGTCTTCGGGGCGTTCGGTCCGACAGACACCAAAGCAGGCAGAGTCGAGGGTGGGGGGGAGGGGATGTAAGAGCTACTGGTTGCCTTACACCTCACTTTGCACAAGGAGTCGAGAGTAGCCCAGTGTCTTCTCGGCCCACGCACAGGATGTAAGTGTACCTGACGGGAATAAAGATGAGAGGTGAAAACGCACAGTCAGAGATACACACAAGCGTAAACAAGTAGCTGTCACCACACACACACACACACACACACACACACACACACAGAAGCAATACATAACAGCCAGCCGCCCTTCGTCGTATCGTAACCTTCAACATACACCTGTGACTTTTACCTTTACGTGTGCGCGAGGCCTTGAAATAATAAACAACAAAATATTTTTACGTCACCGAACCAGAAGAAAACGGATAACATTTTTTTCCCCACCAGTATAATATTTACACCGTTCATTTTTGGTGTTGTGTCTGTCTGTGTGTCTGTTTGTACGTCTCTCTCTCTCTCTCTCTCTCTCTCTCTCTCTCTCACACACACACACACACACAATAAAGCCTCTAAGTATTTCTACAATAACCTTGATAAGCTAACAAACATGTATTATCTAGTCCGGCACGTACACATGTGAACGTATTGCCTGCATACCACACACACACACACACAGGGTACTCCGTAGTGTAGTGGTAGCACGCTCGGTTCACAACCGAGAAGTCCCGGGTTCGATCCCCGGGCGGAGCGGAAATAGTTGGGCTGTTTCCTTAAAACCCGAGCCCTTGTCCACCCAGCAGTGAATGGGTACCGGGTGTTAGCCGGGGGTTTGTGACCCGCCTCCCGGGGTGATGGCTTCAGCCAAAACTAAGCACTAAGGATGAATGATAAAAATGTTGATATGGAGACGGGGCAATACGAGCGTTGCTCAGGCCCTGTAAAATACAACTAGATGAATACAACTAGATGAATACACAACCAAACACACACACACACACGAGAATCGTACACCTTTATCGCATATTACCTAGATTAACAGAAGTATAAATTAGGGTCTCTCTCTCTCTCTCTCTCTCTCTCTCTCTCTCTTCTCTGTCTCTCAAGCATGAAGAATCCTCAGTCAATAAAACAGATACTAAGAAGACATACTGTACAGATGATGGAATAGATGAGGAGGAAGAGGAGGAGGACGGCAAAGAAGTGGATTACACACGCATGACGTCATAGTGAAGCGTAATTTTAGCGTGGCACTTAGCTGTCTATATCCTGTAAGGAGGAGGAGGAGGAGAAGGAGGAGGAGGAGGAGGAGGAGGAGGAGGAGAGGGTCATCAGAGGTTTTGAGCATCTGGATGAAAACATAATGAGGTAGGCTGATAATCATCTCACACTGTCGTATAACTGAAATATAAGTATCACAAAAAAACACAATAAAAAACGATATATTTCGCATACACACAAACGCTACATTTTTTTTTTTTTTTTACATCACAAAGGACTGGCCAAGGGCACAACAAAAATGGGTAACACAAAGCCCGCTTAGTTGCCAGTCCCTATAAAGAAGACAGTATGAGAATAAAATAAAAACAGAGGGGTAGGCCAATTTAGTTCGGGAGGTGTCTTGTTACTCTTCTTTTGAAAAGATTTAAGTCATAGGAAAGTGGAAAAATAGAAACTGGAAGAGAGTTCCAGAGTTTACCAGTGAAAGGGATGAAAGAGTAACTTATAAGGTATACAAAAAAACTTTACTTAACACACTCACATATACGTACACACGCAACACCACCACCACCACCACTGCACACACATACCCCAAACACACCCACACAGACACACCTTCCCTTTACCCCGGAGGCCAAGAGCACACTGACACATCCCATCCTGTCTTGCCTTGGCTTAAGACCGGGCGGGGTACGTCAACCAATAGCCGCCCTGATGCCCCCGATCCTCGACCAATCAGCGGCCGAGTCTTCCGGATAGAAAACTGACAGTCACTTGAGAGAGGTGAGGAACGAGGCTCTTCAGTACTTCTCCTGAGTCAGTAAAGTCAGTGAATTGGAGGGTTTGAGAGAGAGACAGAGAGAACAAAAATAACACACACACACACACACACACACACACACACACACACACACACAGGGTATATTGTAAGACAGTCTATCACTCTTTGTTGAATCTGTAATCAAAGCAATGTTTTCCCCTTGGCTATGTAAATGTAACTTACGTCCTGACACAGTGGAGGCATCAGTATTTTATTAGCTTCATCTACTTGTATTTATTGAATGGAGAGTTTTGATCCTATCTATCAGGCGGTAAAGAGACCCATCCCTTATCCCAAGACTACACTGCAATAGCCTCCATTCATCTTACTGATACATGATACTAATAGAAGCAATTACCATGGTAGATCACACATTAGATTATTTCTGTAAGTGTTTTTAATCGCCAGCCATCGTCCCTTAACACACAACTCAAACTAGATAACTATTAATAGCAATTTATAAATAGCTTTTCACTTAATGCAAACTGTAAATAGACTCTCTTACTTCTCTCCTTCTCGATTATCTATGTGGTATCCAAAGAACATAAACTGCATTATTATCAAGGTACATACATTTATCTCTACAGGGGAAGCTTCGTTGGTGGACGTATAAATTGGGACTGCTTTTTATATCCTGAGAACACCTGCTGACACCTGCTAATGAGGACAGGTGCGATGGTAACTTGCTTATTTATGGTTTAGAGAGAGTTCATTACATTCTTACTTTACCTGTTTGTTGCTGGATGTAAACCTCTCTCTCTCTCTCTGTCTCTCTGTCTGTCTCTCTCTCTCTCTCTCTCTCTCTCTCTCTCTCTCTCTCTCTCTCTCTCTCTCTCTCTCTCTCTCTCTCTCTCGTATTTTTTTCAATTACTTTCTTTCTTGTTGACAAATAAAAGAAATTACAAACACAAAGGAACGTTACATAGATGGAAAAAAACCGGAAATTGATAAAGAAACGGAAATGAAAGTCAGACAAAAATAGAAAATTATTTCATACAAAGGAGAGAGAGAGAGAGAGAGAGAGAGAGGAGAGAGAGAGAGAGAGAAGAGAGAAGGAGAGGAGAGAGAGAGAGGAAGAGAGGGAGAGAGAGAGAGAGAGAGAGAGAGAGAGAGAGAGAGAGAGAGAGAGAGAGAGAGAGAGAGAGAGAGAGAGAGAGAAAATTATTTTAGGAGGCAAAGACAAAGGGAATCGTCATTATTTTTCTTATAGTGGGGAGGGCGAACAAATTGACTTAGACCAGCGGACTTATTTTGAGTGGAGGACAAAGAGGTAGAAACAAAAAAATGACAAAAACGTTGGTACACAGACTGAAAAAAGAAACCGTAATAAAAACAGCTTAAAACCGACAGACATTGACATCAGCACACACACACACACACACACACACACACACACACACACACACACACACACACACACACACATACTCCGTAGTGTAGGGGTACCACGCTCGGTTCACAACCGAGAAGTCCCGGGTTCGATCCTCGGGCGGAGCGAAAACAGTTGGGCTGTTTCCTTAAAACCCGAGCCCCTGTCCAGTGTCCACTCAGCAGTGAATGGGTACCGGGTGTTAGCCGGGGGTTTGTGACCTGCTCTCCGGGTTGGTGGCTTCGGCCAAAACTAAGCACTAAGGATGAATGATAAAAATGTTGATATGGAGACGAGGCCATACGAGCGTTGCTCAGGCCCTGTAAAATACAACTAGATGAATACACACACACACACACACACACACACACACACACACACCATCATAGACACACACACACACACACACACCATCATAGAGACACACACACACACACACACACACACATACACACACCATCATAGACACACACACACACACACACACCATCATAGACACATACACACACACACACACACCATCATAGACAGACACACACACACACACACCATCATAGACACACCACACACACACACACACACACACCATCATAGACACACACACACACCATCATAGACACACACACACACACACACACACACACACACACACACACACACACACACCATCATAGAAACACACACACACACCATCATAGACTAAATCAACGACAGAATTAGACTTTGTAGTGACGGAGAGAGAGAGAGAGAGAGAGAGAGAGAGAGAGAGAGAGAGAGAGAGAGAGAGAGAGAGAGAGAGAGAGAGAGAGAGAGAGAGGAGAGAGAGAGACGAGAGAGAGAGAGAGAGAGAGAGAGAGAGAGAGAGAGAGAAAAGTGTGAAGAGGTAGTTTTGATACATGCAAGGGTATCTTAGGTTTAGCTTGGATGGATGGAGACACGTTAAGGGGAATTAGGTAAGGGTAGTGACAAGGGGTTTAGCGTTGCCTCGTCAATAAATTAGATAAGAGAGCCAGTTTAGCAGAGGCGCGAGACAGGTGTGTGGCGGGAGGTCCTGCTGTCCTGCCTGCCTGCCTGCCTGCCTGCCTGCCTGCCTGCCCCCTCGGGTACAGATACGGTCATTCCTTGTTACTTTGTTATTAACCCTTCACGCCCAGATCTTTCATTTGCTATATGAAATCGTCTGTTATTAGCCATAAAACTACGAAAAAGTAACTAAATAAACCAAATTCGCTAATGGATAAGGATACTAGACAAGTCATATCTATAAAATATTGCTTATATTCCCAAAAAATCGTTTAATGGTATCAAAATTACAATGGAAATTACAATCTGGGCATCAAGGGGTTAAGTATGAATGATATGGCTGATTTTGTTGTGACTTTTATCGTTATCATTACTAGCAAAAGTTACCCGTTATAAGCATGATGCTCAGAAAGACAATCCGATTGGCGTTTACTTATTATTTTTATTTTACGTTGGAGCCTATAGCGCCTGTAGGCTATTATATTCCTTCCTTGGGTTTTTATCTTCTTTCCTTGAGGGCTC
>JACEEZ010005742.1:32500-37500 GCA_016584305.1 Chionoecetes opilio | reverse complement strand
GAGAGAGAGAGAGAGAGAGAGATCGTCCGTCACAACAACTCTTTCTCCCTCTCGGTCACTCGGGACGTAAACGAGACATAAACTTGACCCCTTACCACACACACACACACACACACACACACAACACACACACACACACACACACGCACGCACACACACACAGAACCTCATTAAAATCGATCGGATACCGTCACGTACTACACAGAAAGAGGAGGAGGAGGAGGAGGAGGAGGAGGAGGAAGAGTCTTGCATCCAAACAGTTCCCACGCACTATCAGACGGGGTTCATGAGGCGTAGATTTGTGAGCCACACGTAGTACTCAGACCCCTCTCTTCATACCCCCTCCCCCCCTTTTCATCTCTCATCCTCAACCCTCTCATTTTCGTCTCCACTACCTCTTCTTTACACAGCTTTTCTCTCTCTCTCTCTCTCTCTCTCTCTCTCTCTCTCTCTCTCTCTCTCTCTCTCTCTCTCTCTCTCTCTCTCTCTCTCTCTCATTTATCAATATCCGAATTTTATGTTCTCTTCAATTTCTTTTTATTTTCTTGATACATCTTCATTATATATTGTTTTGCTGTTCTCTTTTATTCCTCATATTTATCCTTTGACCTCTTCCTTCATTCCTCTTGACCTTCCTGCCTTCCTTTCCTCCGTCTATTCACCCACGTTTCTTTTCCATCTTTCTCTTTCTTTTCTCTCTTAATTTTCTACACTTTCTTACTTTCCCATTTTCTCCTTCCCCCTCTTTTTTATTATTCCTCCTTATTTCTCATCTTCCTCTTCCTTCATTTACTCACCCATCCCTCCCTTTTCACTCATTTTCCCTCATTCATCTTTCCTTTTATAGTTCCCTCATCATACTATTTACTTATCTCTCTTTCCTCCTCACATCTTCCCCTCATCTCCTAATTCTACTTTCTGTCTTCCTTAAGTCACACTTTTGCTTATCCATCCAATACTCTTACGTCTGCTATTTCTCCTTCCTTTACTTCCATTCCTCTTCTATCCTTCCTCCTCCTCTTCCTCAATTGCCTCCTAATCGTTAAGGGAAAGTAGATAGCAGAATAAGGCTAATGATTGACTATTTTATCACCCTCTTCTCCTCCTCCTCCTCCTTCTACAGTAAGCGTAAGTACAATACTTCTACAGCATAAAAGGGCGTAGAATCAGCCTGTCGATGTAAAACTAACAAGGGTGAAAGAGTTTGTGTACAACGCCCTCGCCTTGGGGAACCTCGCCTTTATGTAGCATAGACACGGATAGGAAGCAGATGTTATGGATTGTACAAGTCTAGATTGACTCCTTCACACCCAGATCTTTCCTTTGTTATAGAAAATCGTCTATTGTTAGCCATAAAACTACGAAAAGTAACTAAATAAACCAAATCAGTTAGTCGACAAGGATACTAAACAGGTCATATCTATAAAATATTGCTCATATTCACTAAAAATCGTCTAATGGCACCCAAATTACAATGGAAATTACGCTCTAGGCTTCAAAGGGTTAACTAGATTTCTTTATAAACACTGACGAAATGTAATGATGGAGTAATATGATATAGAAAGGTATTAGAGGGTATATATGAAGGGTATGGGAAAGGATAGATGGAAAGGAGATGGGAAAAGAAGGAGAGAGGTGCTTGCTAGACCGAGCATAAATTTCTCTTGAGTCTTAACGAAGGAAACAAATAGGCAGTCAAAGGCTCGGTGGTGGAATGCTTTATGAGGAGAGGCAGAGATGGAAGGAGGGAAGGAAGGAGAGGAGGTAAAGTGAGTCCTAGCAAGTGCATCTGTCATATATTATAGTTATTGTTTGTATTGTTGTTGTTGTTGTTGTTGTTGTTGTTGGTGGTGGTGGTGGTGATGGTGGATGTGATGGTGGTGGTGGTGGTGGTGATGGTGGTGGTGATGGTGGTGTTGTTGGCTATCAAAAACTAGTATTGTGAAAGTCGTTTTTTTGGTCTCTCTCTCTCTCTCTCTCTCTCTCTCTCTCTCTCTCTCTCTCTTCTCTCTCTCTCTCTCTCTCCTCTCTCTCTCTCTCTCTCTCTCTCTAACTTAACTAATGATACAAAAAGTCAAACACTTCAAATAGCTAAAAATTTCATGAGAAAAAGATAATTGGAGGCCATGAGGGAAACACACACACACACACCACACACACACACACACACAGTACAATTAAGCGTAGAATGTATACTGAACCCCCCCCCCCAAAAAAAAAAAGTAACAGGAGCTCCAGGGTTTGTTGACGTACTACCAGAACCACAAACACACAAACACACAAGCACACAAACAAACAAACAAACACACACGTGATACATTCTGCACTGCAACAACCCAAACACTTAAACAAACAAATTAAAAAGAGAGAAAATAAGGCAAATTGTACGTTTTGTAATACACTGAAAATAATACTAATAATTATCCGTTGAATGAAAGCAAATATATATAAGAGTGAACTACAAGACACAGAAGAAGGAGAAGAAAAAGTAGTTGTAATAGAATATCTTATAAAACAAACACATACATGCATAAATTAAGAAAACTTACAAACAGACACATACTGCAAACAACACATTAAAAACAATAAATTATATCAAACCCCCTGTATACATCACACGCAAACAAAGTAAACATCACGTAGATTAACCCATTGAGGCCCAGAACTAATTTCCATAGTAATTTAGGTACCATTAGACGATTTTCAACAATATAATCAATATTTTATAGATATGATCTGTTTGGTATCCTTGTCCTCTAGGTAATTTGGTATATTTAGTTACTTTTTCGTAATTTTATGGCTAACAACAGACGATTTCATATAGCAAAGGAAAGATCTGGGCGTTAAGGGGTTATAACCGTATGACATTTAATACTCTCATTCACGGCTTGAAAAAAATCCCACTCCCCCTTTCACAAACTTCTCTTTGAATTTAAGGCAATAAGTTAACATTATCTTCCCTATGTATACAAAAATGACCTCACGGCACTTCATGTTGTATTCCAGGACGGTAAATAAGAATGTTTTTTATATGCCTAAACTAGTATGTGATATGATTATACATTGATAGTTAGTATATATTCGTACCTGACTTCCCACGGTGTTCTGAATGGGTGAGGTAGTGAATGCGAATGATGGTTAATGAAGCCTCTCTCTATCTCTCTCTCTAATCATCGGTTTTACGCTATGGTTGACTAGATTACGTCTGGAAGGATATGACGAGTCTCTCTCTCTCTCTCTCTCTCTCTCTCTCTCTCTCCTTCTCTCCCTCTCATTCACATACACACACACACCACACACACAGTACGCCCGAAATTACTCCACACATTAGTTTTAGCAAATAATAATAGTGTTTCCGAAATAGCCTGTTGCCAAGTTGATACAGAACAGACCACACACACACACACACACACACACACACAGATCACACACGGTGGAAGTACACGCAAGTCTCTTAATTCTGATCTTATTTATGGTGTGAACGTGTGTTAGTTTATATCTAAGCTTGTTACAACCATTAGTGCTCGCCCCCCCACTGTGTGCGTCGCGTGCATCTGTCTGTCTGTCTGTGTGTGTGTGTGTGTGTGTGTGTGTGTGTGTGTGTGTGTGTGTGTGTGTGTGTGTTCTATCAAGGGGAGTCACACAACCACCACCACAACCCTGGCCGCGGGAGGGACGCATCTGTGCGCCTTGTAATCACCGAGCGTCGCTTCAGCCTCGCCCTCGCCTCTGTAATTACCAGACCGTTCTTAATATCTCTATCTATCAACGCTGATATACGCGCGGGTGTGGCGAGAAGGGGACGATGGGGGAGGGAGAGGGGGGGTGTCGTGGTACCCCTTTCTCGTGTTTACCGAGTGGCTCCTCGCCACGCAGCTTCGCTTCCCTAACCCTCCATCTCCTCCCTCCTCCGTGCCAGGTGGTGCAGGACAGCCCACCCCTCCTCCCTGCCGCAGAGGGCGTGACGACCTCAGTTATTCGCTGGGCAAAAACTACCGACCGTAGGCTGTGAACCGTGACACTTGCGCCGCGACGCGCCCTACTCCGCCGCGCCACTCACTCTGGCCATCGAAAGGAGTCCAGCCTCGGCCCGCTATCAAAGGTCTGCCGTGGGCCCTTCCCTGCAGTGTGGCGGCAGTGCCCAGCCCAGCCATGACCCTGCAGCAGTGGTAGGAGACATAGACATAGGGGGTGCAGGAAGGCTTGAGTTTCCCTGGTGGTGTTGGAAGCCTCAGCCTTGGGAGCCTTGCTCGGGTATCATGTTAATTGGTGCCCCGCCTCTCTCCTCGGCCTGACACCAGCGCCACCCCGCCCCGCGACATCCAAGCCTTGCCGGGGCAAACTGCACCCACCCAGTTGTTCATCGGCATGAAAGCCTCATGGGCAAGGCCCCGCCCTCCCCCTCCCTGCCCTACCCTACCCTCCTCCCTACCCCTCCCCCTCCATGCTTTGCCTAAACGACTGGGACGCGCGCGCGAGGGCGGCACTGCTGTGGACATGTGGCTACTCCGGGAATGAGGGACAAAAACATTGTTGGCGACGGAGTGTCTGGCGCGTCGGGGACACCACCAAGGGTCACGTCTGACGCCTCGGCGCGTGGCGAAAGGCCAAGACGTCACGGCCGGTGAACAGAGACTGCGAGAGCCTTTAACAGACATGTGGCGGGGAGGGGCGGCAGTCCTCCCAGAAAGCAGAAGAGGAGCAGAGGGGCAGAAAGAATTGAGGTCTCCGGGGCAGCGCCCCACCTCGCCATGGCCAGGCACACCGAAACACGCGGTGAGCCTTGAGCCTCGGCCAAATGGCCCTGACTGCGGCACGATATTTACCCTGGCCCCTCCACCAACACCTGGGCGCCGCGCTGCTGCCAAACGAACGAGTCTCTTACCTGCGTGCTGGCGGCTCCGTGGGCTCAGCCTCTCGCCCTGTTTCACAACAGTTCCCGGAAGGCCCCGCCGGCGGGCCGCGGTAGGGACAGCAGTAGAACGTACCCGGGGAGCGAC